>JBBPTS010000042.1:4639-69038 GCA_038094235.1 Fistulinella staudtii | reverse complement strand
TTCTTTACCATAATATTCATTCTCAATCAGAAAGACGCAAAACAGGCAGTTCAAGAAGATGCATCTGCACCAGAGCCCTCCTCTGATTCCTTGGAGGACAAGATTGCTCGTCTCGAGGCGGAGCTCCTGTCCAAAAACAATGCACGCAGTTCTTTTTGTTATATTCTACTATACTTATCCCTTTTCAGTTGATTTCATCCCATCAAGCGCTCTTGAACCAAATTCAACAGGCTGTCACCTGTCGGGTTTGTTTAGAACTAATGTATAAGCCCTACGCTCTCGCCCCGTGTGGTCACCTTGCTTGTCATGGTTGTCTTGTCAGCTGGTTCACAGCTCCGCCTCCCAACAACCGGCCCACTCCTCCGGCTATTGTACGCAAGAAAACGTGTCCGCACTGTCGTGCTGTGGTACGTGAGCGTCCCATCGAAGTATGGGGTGCCAAGAGCATTGCACAAGCAATAGGCCGGAGTGAACTCCTACCAAACCAGCTGTCTGTTCCGGTGCCCGTTGAGGCAGAAGGCCAGGACGGCAATGTTGATCCTTGGAAAGATATCTTTCCGAAATCTGGTGCTGCTGGTCGCCAAGGCCTACCATGGTTTATCCAAGGTATTGATATTGGTGATGACAACCTGGAAGACATTGCTCCCCGCGGTGAAGACGTCGGGATGCTTGACATGGAAGACGGCGGGATTTATCGCTGTCTTGACTGCATGCATGAGATATGGGATGGCGTATGCAGTAATTGTGGACGTGTCTACCCGGGGCACGGGCCAGGAGAAGACGATGATGATGAAGGTGAGCCTATGGGATGGCTCGATGATCACACAGGCGCTGAAGAAGTCGACATTGTGGATGATCCTGGTTGGATGGGCCTAGAGGACGGAGAGGCAGAGGAGGGCGGTGACATGGACGAATCGCCTCCCTTTGGCCCCTGGGGACCTCCATTTGACATGTTCAGAAGACCGTGGGGGTTCCTGAGTGCTATCCACGATGATGAAGATGAGGAAGACGAAGATGAGGGGTATAGTGGGGCCAGTGAACTTTGGCGTCCGGATGAACGTGAGGATGAAGGCTACGAGAGCAGTTTTATCGACGATGACGATGAAGGAGGCGAACCTGTCGACCTTGTGGACGGACCCCGCATCTACGAAATTAGCGATGATGAAGGGCCTGAAGAAGCTAAGGATGATGATGTCCTTGCAGAGCATGGCTCAGACGCGTACTGGAGCGACGAGTAGAATGGCATCTCATTTGTTGTAGCCTACACTCGTACAGATTCTGCAATATGATTTGTTGGTAATGTGACTTGTGTGTGCTGTGTTCGCCTCGCTCCTACAACGTGTATCACACTCACCTCCGCGTCTTCACGCTGCACACTCGTGCCCTGCTGTGAACGCCGCCATGCATAAGGGTGCGCGTACCATCCCTCTCAACTGCTCCATTCAAGCACTCACATCCGACCTTTTCCATCGTCTCGACCTTTAGAACAGAACTCGCTGCGTCTTCCATGCGGACAAAGACAAACGGAAAGATGCAGCGGAACTCGTCAACTGGCACAAATCCAAGGACACCACGCACTGACGCGATACAGTGGATCTTTTCATCGAATCTGCCCCACCGCAGGAGCTCGGCAGCTCTCAGTGTCGATCTCAACCGACGAAATTTCTTTGGCATGAGCGACGTATTTGGTGTCCTCTTGAACGTACGCTCCTTTCCGTATCGTTCCTACCGTCGTGGTGTCTGATCGTCCTGTTTCACGCCCCATCCAGCCCTCCGAGACCGCACGTTCGCTAACCGAGTCTAGGCGCCTGCTCGAGGAAGCACGTAAAGAGATCGCCGAAGAGCGCGAGCATCCACGACTGCACATCAGACATGCAGTTACACGTCTGCCCGGCTTTTTGCCACGGGAAGCTGAACTGCGCGTCGTTGAGCGTGCGTTGGACGGCGAGCCGTCATTTACTGTGCTTTTCGGTGCCAGCGCTGTAGGCAAGGTGTGTCTTGTTCTCGACGTCTTTCTTGTACGGACTTGTTGATCCGTGTGCATACAGACGGCCCTCCTCCGCGAAGTTCTTTCGCGGGACAGGTTCCATGTTCTCCATTTTGATCTTCGAATTCCAGGCTTTGCGGACGTTTGCAGTCTCTATATGCGCCTCAGCCAGCAGATGGAACGATTCTTCGAGGACATTTCGACGAGTATGCCGGGGTTTGAACAGTTTCGAAAAGAGGCCTGCTTATTCAAGGTGCGCCTTTCAATTCGGCGGAAGTGTATGCAAGTCAAGCAAGGGTGCTAACCGGCAATTTCATAGCAAGACCGCACTGAAGTCGAGCAGAGGCTGTCTGAGGCGGTTGTCGGTAGCGTGGGATCGCAAGTACGGACCAGCGACATTGCTCGGCTCATGGAACTGTTCCAGGTGAGACTATCATCTTCGCGCGCCTATATGCCCTATTGAACAAGTTCAAACTCGGTAGTATTCTCTTGTAAAGTATACTGAATTCGAGCCTCTAGAAGATAGCCATGAACTCGGTCAAGGGCGGAAGGAATCGGACGTGTCATCAGAGCGAACCCATGTGAATAATTCACCTCTCCAGAGAAGTCGGTGGTTCTTTAAGCGTACCAAGAGAGGAAGTGAAAGCGGTCGTGGGATGTCATCTTCTGTGATCAAAGAACCTGAGAAGCATTGCAGGAAGATTCCTGTTTTATTCATCGATGAGGCCCATAAACTGTACGTTTCCCTTCCACAATAGGTATTATATCTTACGGTTGGTCAACAGGCCATACCTAGTTCAGTCGGTGGAGACGATCAAGTGTCTGCTGGATTCGATGCTTGTTCTGACAAAGCAAGATCGTCTTTGTCATGTTGTCCATGCTACTAGTGATCCATTTTACCAACACTGGCTGCGCCAGCTTAGCGTCGTGCAACATTGCAAGCTCATTACGATTGACGACTGTTCTAGAAGCGAGACGCGGACGTACTTTTTGGAACGGATCCTACCTCGCGTTCCAGAAGCATTACGGCCTCCATTATCGTTCGATGTATTATTTGAAGCGTTCGGCGGTAAACTAGCGCATTGGCACGATTACATTAACGAGTATAGTAAGTTGCTGCTTCCTTGTTATTCCCCAAGTTACTCATGCCTCCCTCTTTCTAGTTAATGCCGGTGGGAACTTTGACAGTGCGTGTTTGTCCGCAGTGGGTTTCAAAGATGCTAATGTCCATGGGAATAGTCAAACAGAGCTCCCCTTTCCTCCAAGCACACGCGACTCTCAACCTGCATATAGTTCACTCCTCTCAACTTGCATCTGCACGTGATCCCATGACCCCGTCTACCCCAGGTCCCCGCCCAAGGTCCAGTGGCCCAGATGCCCTTCATGCCGGCCTTGGTCCTGCTGGGTTCAAATCCTATTCCTCTCGCGATCCATCCTCGATCGAAGATTACTCTGCCGACTTTAGCGCGATGCAGCTCCTCAAGGTTATGAGTAAACTTAGCCAACTTGGGACGCAGCACCTCCCCTACTTTTTACTCTGCCGGGAGATTGGCGTTCGCGCGGTGGACGGCATGATCAAGGGCAAGGTTCTCAATCTGCACTGGACTGATCCGGTCGGTCGAGAGATGGAGATACCTGTCATCAGCGCGCCAGTATCGCCTGCCCCGATGACGCATCGCGTTCTGAGTAACAATGGCTCCTATGTGGGCGGGGCTTCTGCCACCGTCGGCGTTGAATCGTCCGAGGATGGCGATATGGTAATGGTTAATCCGGTCAACCTGTCGACGCGAGATCTGGGGCAGATCGACGAAGGTGACGAACACGAGATCATTGGGCCAAAGCTAACGCCTCTCACGCCTATCATGCGCTTCGCTATGCGGGAGGTTGTCCAAGAGTACGAAGACGTCCGCACTGTCTCGGAATACGCTTCGCTTAACGATCCTGATGAATATTAAGTTGTGGAGCAGCTATGACACTGGCATGTTTCAGATATATCTCCATTCATTCTGCTGTTCTTTGGTTTAGCATGGGCCGTACGTCTGCAACTGATATTTATTTAACACAGCATCTGTTTTTCTATCATCCCCTCTTAGATAATATCACTCAGTGTATGATGCGCCCTGGTCCCCGTATGCACCATTGCACACCTCTTTTGATGTATAGGGGATGCACTGTTCCGCGCCGTAACTAGATCTCTGGGAATCGGACGTCTGCATTTGCTTCTAGCCAAGCAAGCCACCTATTCAGATACACACTCCCGTGCCGGACTGTGGATGAGTCTCCGACAATGCACTTTTCCGCGATGAGCGCGACACGTCAGACATGCTTCATGCCTTGCCAAAAGAAGTAAATACTGCGGACGTACGAGATGCCTCTTCGCACGCGTCATTGCGACTGTGGGCGGGAGTCAACCACCGCCGCTCAAAGAAGGTCGAAGCGTACCATTCATGCGGCGTTTCTCCTTTAGGAAACCGACTTCGCGCTAGTTTGAGTCAAAATGCCACCGATATCGGCACAACGGTACGGGTCAGATTCGGTTCGCTCGGCGAGAGGAAAATTGAATGGGTGCGACGTGCTAACCTTGTCGTTACTCCTAACCAGACTGATAATCACCGCCTCCTTTTCGCGCCCCTGCATACCGTCTACGGTGCCGATCTCGAGTTCGGAGCCATATTCTGGGCGCAGCAGCGAACTAAGGAGCGTGACTTGCGCTTGATATCTATTCCGAGGATATATGGATCAGACGGATGAGCCCTCAATATCGCTCGCTGTCATTCGTACGCACGGGGTTACGATCGCGATTTGGCAAGGGTGCAAACCGGCATGGACCTATGAGGGTCGGAAATGAGTCGAGTGGGATGGGACGAGAACCGTGCAGGTCTCGACGCACGAGCTTCTCCGTCCACCCCTTTACCACCGCGGCTTCATTCTCGTTACACCTACTGCCTTCATCTCCGTCGCCTTCTAGTCGTTCATAGTATTCACATCCGGCCGTATCGAAGAAGACGATAGGACTACCAAGGATTTCTGTGACGGTATCCCCGTCCTTTGTTTCCGAAAATGATTTCGTATTGGGCAAGTCAGAGAGTAGATGTGAGGATGCCGAGTCGTGCGATTTGAGCTTGGACGCGTAAAGCGTCTTTGATGGAAATTGACAAATTTGAGCGTGCATCCTGGAAATTGGTGAGTGGAGCGCAGTCACAGCAAACGGATGAGCGGCCGACCGGTATTGGACGTTGAGTAAACGTTTGATGCCCGGGCCGTACATGCGCTCGAGGCGGTCAAACAAGGTTGTCTCCAGCGTCCGTGGAGGACGCAACCCCGGACGTTTGGTAAGTCTTTTTTGCGTTGGTTGACTTGGAGTTTCCGGATGTTCTGCTGCAGGTATCTTGGTCTCTTCTGTAATGACCGTGTCGTCGTGTATCGATTCCAATTCCGAATCGGAGTCAGTCTCGGAATTCGAGTCACTCTTTTGAAGTTGTCGCTCTTCATCCGCCGAAGAACCTGGATTTTTCTCTGGCAACTTTGTTTCCTTGCTTTTCTTTTCATACTTGTTCGCCGATAAGATGGTGGGAGGGAGTTGCATGGGATCGCCAGCCAGTATCAATTTCTTTCCCTTGAATATGGGAACCCAGCACACCTAATGTATTAGCAGTTTAGCGGCCAAACCGGATCTCCATCAAAACTTACCGCTTCAACCGCTTGAGTTGCTTCATCAATGACGACCACATCAAAGTTATGGTCACGCAACTGTTTCCCACCCGCAGAATGGCAGGTGGCCAGGACAACCTGTGTACGTGTTCAGCCGCGATCATCCTTGTGTTGTTCCAAGGCGGTGAAGTACCTGTGACTCTGATAGAACCGCTCTTACGACCCCGCTCTCCCTCTGTCGATACCTGAAGCAGAGCATATCAGAATCACAGACGTCTGGCTCGGAGAGCAGCTAACATACTCTTTTCTAAGTGCCCGCACTTCCTCCCACATCTTCTTACGTTCAGATCCACGCGGCTTCTTTGCCCCTTTGCCTTTGCCGCTGCCGGTGAGTGTGCCAATGGTGGCATCCAGTTCCACCTTTACGTCCTTGGCAATGGCTGCCTAACCGGACCGGTTAATCCAACTTGAACGAGAGTGGAAGTATGTACCTGATCGCTCCGGCCAGCCTGAACTTCCAACGTTGCGTCAAGAATTTCTTCGCGTGCCATGACCCTGGCTGGGTGACCAACTCGTGTCACTTTCAGCGGTGCAGTTTTTCCCTTCTCTGGAGGAGGGAGATTGAGTAGTCGCTCGAGGATGTTATCAACGGACAGGTTGGATGCTCCGCATACGAGCACGCGGATCGGTTTCTGACCTTGTGGGTTGGTCGTGAGCTGACGTATAATCTCGATCAGCGTATGGGTTTTCCCTGTGCCTAATGGTACGGTCAGCCAAAGTAGATAAGAAAAGCTGCAAATACTTGCCGGGAGGGCCGTGGATACAAGCAACTTCGACGGCCTCAAGAGCAAATCGCACGGCCGCTTTCTGACTTGGGTTGAGCGAATCGTCAAAGAAAGAGATATCTCCTAGTTTAGAAGGCTTGGAGGGCGGCAACATTCCAAGCAGCACGCGAATGAGGGGTGTGAGTTCATAATTTGTCTTGTCGTCTGGCTGATAAAATATGATAGGTGAATCAGGTAGTTGTGCAGTGTATTATGAAGGAGACAACCTTTCGCGCGGCAGGAATCGCAATCTTCTCCAAGTGGTCGATGGCTTGGTCCATCCTAGAAACTATGCATCAAGATGCGACACTGATTGAAAGACATCTCTCTTTACCGGTCATAGGTAGCGCTGTTGGCAAGTTTGACGACACAACATCTCTCTGGCAATTCAATGTTAATATCAGCAGACTCGGGAGGGTCCACAGCAATGACGATGCGTGTATCAGTGACCTGCGGAAGGCTCAGAACACAATTGGAAAGAGGCGACAACCGTACTTTGTACACTACACCCTCTGGAGCAATAGTGCTTTTCTTTGTTTCTGGTTCAGTGGGCTGAGATCTTTTCCCTCTACTGCCTGTCTTTCTCTGCGAAACCTGTTCTTCAATTCGGGCGAGGTCTCCGGGTCTATAAATCGTCCAAAATCAATATATGTCATAATTATTGGGAGTGACAGACGACCCTGATTGTATGAGGAGGGAATACTGGTGAGACATGATACATCAAAGGTCTCTCCAGTTCTATCAGTCTGTGCTTCATCTTGTAAGATGATACACTGAACTCTCATGCTGAAGAGGGGCACGCACGTCTTTCCGCCAAGCCCGATCCCGGAGGACACGACGCCCAATCCGCCGAGCGCTAGTCCACGGTGTTCGAGGAGCTTTGGTGGAGCATTGCTCAGGATTAAGGACGTCCGCTCTATCTCTGCATTGCGTTCCCGCGCAAGGAGGGTGCGGTATCTGGAAATAAAGCCCTGTACGGCCGACTCTGGGCTTGGTGACGCCATCACTGTGTATTAGTAGTGAGTCGATGGATCGAACTACTACACTTTTACCCGCATTTAGTAGTACCGGTATTCAATATTGTTTCCCTTTCTCACACCATGTTTCGACACGGCAACCGGAAGAATGTGGTCACCCTTGGATCAACATCGCCTTCCCTGATGGATTCTTCCCCGCATATCTCCCACTGGTATCGTCTTTCGCGGGTATACTGTACGCATCAGGCAGGTTTGCGCGTTGTCAGGTCTCCCGGATGCAATGCATCATTGTAGCGTGGTGAGAGCGGTCATCACATCCAATTGATCCCAAGGGGCGTTGCTACTTGCAGTATGGCGCATCTAAAACATGAAAATAGGCCAAGTTCACCGCCAGACTCCCGTTTTGAAAGAGCATGTCAGTGTGGTTCAGTGAGCGTCTCATATCTCCCGCCGTTCCAGCTGACACTGTTGACCGGTAGTAAGGGTCGACACCCAACCCCAGGAAATTATTACATGGGTTTCTTACCCAATCCCACCATGATGTTAAAAGTTCTTCCACAACTTGGTGAATATACCCATCTCGTATGGTATGCATACCATGGCATGATCTTGCCACCCCAATAGTGAAAGCAGATGAAGCCGATCGGAGTACTGCTGCTATTCTCACGCCAGCAAGATCACTGATCATCAGCTGCAGGGTCTCTGCTGAAAGTATACCAATAGAACTATCGTTACAATCCGCTCAACAGCGTGGCACCCAAGGAAAACTGTCGAATATAAATTGGTCGACCAGTCCGAGTCTAAATGCTAGTCTTTAAGCCTATTAATACTACGCCTGCCTTCCCTAACGTTGTTTGTGATTGTAAGTGTGAACATCCTTTTCTTTCCCTCCCTCCCTCACCTCGCTGTCTGTCGCGACGTGAAAGCAGAGTTACCCGAAGACAACATATTTGCTTCGCTTTGAAATAACTTGTAAGTTGTCACTTCTGCATCAAATATTCGCCCAAAGCTCCCAACCACTCGTTGCAGTGCCTCTCGATTTCAGACCCACCAAGCATGGATTGCTGTGATATCTTGTGTGGAATCATTACCTGTTGCTGTATGTTTTACTTCCTAAGCTGCTGAGCCTGGATTCTGATTGGAGCAAAAAGCCTTGTGCACCCTCTGCGGTATGTCAAGGTGCTCTGACTTTCTTTGGACAAGACTGACAAATGGAAACGCGCGTAGAACCGTCTGCTTGCCACTGTTGCTCAAAGAAGGATCGCGACATCGATAACATTAGTTTACCAGACCAACTCGAGCCCGTACAGGAACTGCCAGGGCCGACCGCCGACATGATGATGCGAGGGCAGTTTGTAGACAGTGGACGAGAAACTGGGATCATGCAATACCAAGGTGCCAAGCCAAAATTGCGGTAGGGATTACTGTATCGAAGCTCAGGCTTTGGGTAGTTTACTATTGCGAGCACGTAGCATCAAGCACTAGGACCTTGTTTGTGAATCTCTGTGCAGATACAGTCGTGCTGAGCTCACATGTATGCGCCTCCACTCTAATGCGACTGTGTATTGCCTGCAATATGGCGCGCGCTGACTGCGACGAAATGGTATGCGACAACCGTGACCATGGCGAGAGCGCCGAGGTAGTTGGCGAGGTTGTAGAGCGTTTGGTGCGTAATCATTCAAGCGTAGGCCTCTGGGAGAAGTAAGCCAGCGTGCTCGTCGAGACTGCAAGTTCATAAATACCTTTGGTTATGACGGAGCAGGTCAACTTGGAGAATGGCGTTGTTTGCGTCTTGTTTGGTTGATGCGGCAAGACTCGGAAAATTCAACTCGTCCAACAACATTGTCATTATAGTTCACCATGCAGCCAACTGCAGTCCGTGCGAGTGGTATGCCCGAACGTATGTGTTTCCATTATTTACTGCATGGCGTAAAGAACTGACTCGACTTTACCAGCCAAGGTCTACGTGAGTATTACTACACGCCATGGCTTGAGCTAACAACTGAGTAGAACCCTTGGTGGGGTGACACCTGCAACTTGAAGCAAAAGGGCGTCATTACCTACAGTCAGTTTTCCAGCATTCCTTGTTGCATTTCCCTGCACTTACCGCGAAACGTTATTCAGCCGTCTCTCCTTTCCGTCAACGCCCTACAAAACAAATCTTTCAGGGTTGGCTATTCAATGGTTCCAGACGCATTGCTTCTCAGGTACCATACTGGATTGTTCCGTTCGCCATTGGTGCGTTTTCACACGTCTCCGTACTACTTGGGCCTCATTATCATCAGCCTACGGCACATATACCTGGGCGAAGCGTTACGATGCTTGGCAAAACAGCAAGGCCGGACACATTGCATTGCATGGCACTCATTGATTTGATGGCTCCATTGGTTACTTTACACGCTTTGGAGCGATCACTTAGACACAGATGAACAAACAATTTTAAGCTACGCTGGGGTCGGTCACAGTTGCGCCATACTTGAGACATCCTAACCTTTAAGAGACAATATCCGCTGCAGTCTCATTCAAGTTCACTAAGATGTTTAGGTGGCTATATCAAGGATCAGGATACAGTGGTCGAATGGCTGCCTAGGGCGACTCCATGTTACAAATCGCGTGCATGAGTGAAAATGACGCCAGAGAAGGTTTGAGTGACGACGTCATATTGATCCGAGTATTTGTGATCCATGCTCGGGCTTACTCATGCGTTCGTTTATAAGAGACTGCCCAAGTCAGTAAGCCAAACATAGGTATTCTCATTTACATTCAATAGAAAATGTCCGCTATCCGGCCCTTGTTCATTGTCGCTGGTATTGGGGGTGGTTCAGGTCAGTTCTTGATCGGTTTCAACTGTTCCAGTGACAGCCTCAACTTTTGTACAGGCACAGGGGCTTCTACAGCGCAAGTCTCTCGGGCACTCGCACCAGCTTTAGGCTAACAGTTATGTCAGTCGTCTGTTCGGCAGGCTAGGCTACAGGGTTGCACTTATTTCTCGCGGCCCTGAGCATCTCAACAAACTCGCCGATGAGATCAAGCAAAACGGCGGAGAGGTGCGCAACTCATGGGCCGTCAGGATGTTCCAACGTTGATTATCTTCAGGCGGCACCCTTCCCTATCTCGGATTATACTCCGACCTCAATCCGTTCTGCATTCTCCGACATCAGGAATCATTTCCCGGTCGCTTCTTCCCCTCTCCGTGTTGCACTGTTCAATGCCGGCTATGGCGTGTGGAAACCTTTCTTGCGGATCACTGACGAGGAATTGCGCGAGTCGTTGGATGTCAATGTTGTCGCTGCCTCTGCCTTTGCCAGAGAGGTCTTGCTCGAGTTCACCAAGAACGATCTCGAGCAACCGAACGAAGGTGGCAAGGGCGGCGAAAGGAAGCGGGGTACCCTGGTATTCACTGGGGCAACGGCAGCCATCAGGGGTAACACTACCACGAGCGCATTTGCGATCGGTAAATTTGGGATCAGGGCTCTCTCCCAGAGTTTGGCCAAAGAGTTTGGCAAGCAGAATATCCATGTTCGTGTCCATTTTTTGCCTTCTCGTTCGTGTTGCCGAGTCGAGTTTATAGGTCGCGCATGTGAGCGGTCGATAGCGGGCAAGCCCAGTTGCTGACCTGCAGGCACCTTTTAATTCCAGAGCGTTATCGATGGTAGCATTTTAACTGACCGCGCTAGAGCGCAACGCGACAATCCTGCTTGGGAAGCCGATGCAGACATCCGTCTTGACCCAGATTCTATCGCAAAGGTGAGCGTTTGTTGCCATAACGAAATTATTGTCCCGGTGTCAATGGGTATATACAGGCTTACCTTAGCCTCGTCAAACAAGACAGTTCAGCTTGGACTTGGGAGATTGACTGTCAGTCCGTATTGTTCTGTTGTGAAATGTATACTCACCAGACTTTGTAGTACGACCTGCTCATGAAAAGTGGTGAGCATCTGCGTGCACTCTACATATTTACCAGAAGGGACTTGCATCTGCTTGAAAAATTTCTTGTAATGAAGCTTGAGAACCTGAGTTATTCGAGAATGAGGGCATCGATAATACATGAGTCCTACTACCGCCACGATCATCTTGGACGATGCACTCTTTTTTCTGTCATCAAGTCATGTTTGAGTCGCTTTCGTCGGACGTGAAATCTGTTTCTTTTTTTTTTCATGAGCTCGTATTTTTCTCTCGAAAACGACGGTGATCTTTTGCAGAGCAGCTCCTGAATAAGGTACTGTTCAAGTCGGTGGTATATCGGGCGGAGAAGTTGTGCAAGATTTCGTTTGAGCTATGGAGGGACCAAAACGACTCGAGTTGATCTTATCTCTTTCCCACACATTCACGGCAGAATGTTCGGGACCCGTCGACTTTGACAGGCACTGGACAGTCATCAGACTATCTGACTGCGGGCTGGTGCTGTAAACCTTATCCCCGCCTTGGACTGGTCGGACGGGCATTGCACGAAACAATAGCGATGACACTATGTACATAATAATTTGTTTCTCAAATTCTTTATTAACTTCTGGTGAGGCGTGGCTTCCAAACCATTCGAGCTGCGTTCTCGGCACCGTTGTACGGTGGCATGGGCACATGGTCCATGATCATCTTCATCTGGATCGGTGGAGAGCTTGGCAGCCAGATCCAAGTCGAAGATGATATCATTCCTAGCAGCACGTGTCTCTGACCTCACGGTACCGAATTAATGGCCATCTAGCGGACTTCTTCGAGCGACGGCCGCCTGATCGGATACCGCACTGTCGTGGTTCATGTTCCCGAGCTTCAGGTTACGTAGAGCTTCTTTTGTTCAGGCGAACTGCCCACTTTTGTCATGGTCATGCTTGCTTGTTCGCGTTGAAGCGAACCCGAGGAGTTAGGGTGCGTTTAGTCCAGCAAACACAAGATGAGCTCGTCCATAAATCGATATAGTAGGCACGTTTCGAAGATATTGGGTACAAGAAGGTGGTCCTTCACGTAGTAGTGTCATTGTTGTGTCCTCGACTGACCTTTGCTACCCTTCAGTTTCGAGCTAGATGGCCCTCGACTTTTTGTCCTCCTCAAATGCCAGTTTGACCTACATTTACCCGGCGGCGTTAGCAACGCACAAATTATCCCATGTGAAACTGTGCTTTACCTGCGCCAAAAATGCATCATCCGTGATTACTCTCATACCCACGTGTGCCAGCGCTTTGGACACTGCGTAACAAGCTTCATGCGCGGTATCGGTGGCTGCTGCTGCTGCAAACTCTCTCGTATGGTTTCCACCCCCGGGCACGGTGGGGATCGCTACATGTTTCATGGTAAAGTTGTGTCAAAGAGATCAACAAAGAAGAACGAGTACGTACAGAATCCAGGATGGAGTGCAGGCATCACTGACCTCCACCAATCAATCATCCATGAAAGGAGGGGGAAGACGAGTGCACGTACGGTAGGTAATATTTCCCTGAGAAGCTCGTGAGTTTACTCCCCCGTGATACCGTGGTTCTGCGTACGAAATCCGTGGATGCACTTGCAATGCCCCACTCGTAGTCGATGTTCCCGAACCGCTTCCGGACGACATCTGCGAGCTCGTCGCCTGATCACATCAAGTCTGTGAAGCGATGTAGGTGCAAAAACGGTGATCCAACTGACCAAGGGGCTTATTTTGCACCAGTTCGTTTGCTACCGATTCATTGGTGATGGCGACATTGGTCCCAGTAGCGGTCGCGGCAGCTCTAAGGAGAAATGTAGCGTGTTCAAGGAAGGGAATAAAGTCATATACCGGAAGCATGCTTTGACGCGAGCTGTGGTATCATACACTTCCTTGGTCAGGGGAGCACGAACGAACCAACTTTAACAGTGATCATGAATGTGTCCCGTAAGTATGTGTCCGCCTCCAACTCACTGCACAGTAGCATTATCGGGTATGACTGAAGGTGCCAACTTAGGGAATGACCCATGACGGAAAGGTACGACTGACCATTTGGTGCCCAGTCTTTTCCTCCAAATACACCATGTGAGCGATGGGTAGGTTTGATCTGTTGGCGCAAAAGCCCGACGTTCGTGTACGCGAGCACTGCGGCGTCCAATGCGTTGTTGCCTTCCCAAGGGCTCAACCCAGCATGTGCGCTATATAGCAGGTGGGTTATCAATCGACCAAAAACGTGTTTGTTTTCTTACGTTTTTCCGGTATAATCCGCTTGAAATCTGACCATGGCAAGACTACTGCTGAGGCTAATAGAGTAGGGAGGGCCCGGCGCCGGATGACACCTATGGTGTCATACAAGTCAGTGAAAGGAAGAGTTTGCATTGAACAAGGGAGAGAACGCCTTACATGAGACACACATTCATTTCTTCATAGGCTCCCTTGTCCCATAAATGAACCTTGCCGAACCCACCCTCCTCAGCTGGTTAAACAAGTGTGTAGTGTGAGTGATGGTCGAGTACATGGTACCAATAAGGAGGTGAAATACCTACCAGGAGTTCCCAGCAAGATGACCTTCCCATCAATGTTCAACTTCTCCATGGCGGCTTTCGTGGCGCAAGCAACTGCCACGCCCGCGATTCCGATGAGATTGTGGCCACAGGCGTGTCCGATCCCGGGGAGCGCGTCCATTTCGGAGTTGATGCCCAGGACACGGCCTCCTTGCCCATGGGTGTATGTAGCCACCCAGGCAGTTTCGAGCAAGTAATGCTTTTGGACGACCCATCCTTGAGTTTCCAGAAACTCCGTGTAAACATCGTGAGCATAACTGAGGGACGCAGATGTTATGGTGAGCAACGCTTCACGTGTTTCCTGAAATATGTATCGCACCGTTCTTCGTACATCAGCTCGGGGTGAGCTGATCATCGTGACATTCGGTGTAGCGCAGAGGACAGAGATGGGCCATCGGTCGACCGGTCAGCTCCGATATGTACTGCGACTCTGTTCTTACCATGTATTTTGTTACTCAGTTCTCTTAGTTGGGGTTGCAGCGAATCGATCGACTCTTCGACTACTGAAAGGATATCTGGTCTGTATACGTCCCCTGGTAGGAGTGGCGGTTTCGTTGCATCCGAATTCGGTCTCCATATGGGCGCAGACATGGATTAACTTGAGGTTGGTAGTGCGGGTTCCAGAGGCCCTGATAGTGATCAGTCTGACCCAGGTGCGCACTAATAGATATCAGATGAAAAGGGTAACTTTAGATCTTGGAGGCTTCAGCATCTGTCTTCCCCATCATACCGGTACCTACTGTCCTGAACTCCCACCTACGGTCCAGTGCAATCCTGTAACCCACTTTATTTATCACTCTCATGATCGATGTGATCAGCCTCTGGACCAAGATATGTCAACACTCGGGCTGCCTCTTGTATGCGTTGGCATCATAGTGTTCTACCACAACTGTCGTGTTCATCTCTACATCAGTACCAATGGTGGCCGCACGGAAGGTCAGTCTCGGGCTGTCTCACTGGGGGTGGGTGAGTCGTAAGGGATCGATTGTATCCGTCTAGAAGTAGTCATGGCCAAACCATCAAGAATAGTGGCAGATATATACATTCCCGAAGCTTATCGCCCTGAATGACCCGTAACTAATGGTATGTCCAGATCTCTTCCTTCTCAGAGATGTGACTACGAGCATACAGCTTGATGCATCTTGCCGTGACCTATGTGCGGGCGGCAGATGCATTAATCGGATTCGATCATGTCGAGAAACAACGGGCGTCTGGAATACGTGACAGCTTGTTGCGTCACAGACCTAGTACGATACGAGAACCGTTCAAATGTGAGGTCTAAAAAGGGAGCCCACCATCCAACAATCGATCCGCTCGGCAACCAAGGTTCACGAATGAGAGTTCGGGGAGTTCGTAAAACCATCCACCGACGGTCAGCATAAACTCGCCTCCACCGCCCTCCTCGAACCCGGCCTTGACAAGATGCCGACGCAAGTAGATAGAGCCCCCGCTCAAATGCAATTGCTTCTTTCTGTATTTCCATTCCTCCCCACATGGGCATCGTCGGCAAAGCACTCGGGCCATCGCCAATTGACCGAGAACGTGATAAGCATTTGCAAGTGTCATTTCATGTTGACAACACTTGGCAATGTCAACTGAACTCTGTGCTTGCGCGAGTAAGGCGTCCACGGAGCGCGTGCCTATGGGCATATACTCTGTCAGCCGTGCACGGCGACATGGAAAGATTGGCCCTTCCTCCCTGCGATTTATAAATAAATCGTAGTCGGTCCATCGGCGATGGCACTCCTCACTGGCACCTGGGCCCACTGCGTCAATCTTGACTAGAGCATGGCAGCCACGATTGCCCTCTGCTACCGTTGTCGTGCCAGACAGAGGATTCCATCTAGGGGATTGTCATTGTCAGCCTGTCTTCCAAGGGCATCTAAGAGGGCTCAGAGTCTGGCCATCCGCCCCGCGCGAGCACATTTAAAAAGTGGCGCACGAATGTCTTTCTGGCTGTCCCGTCCATTACGATGCAATGCACCATTAGTACCGCAAGATGGAGGACGTCCGCGCATGCACTGTGCGAGTCAGCTTCACGGAAGACGTACAACTGTACGAGCAACTCGTCTGATAGTGCACGTGGACCTTTCGGGATGGCGGTCGCCCGTTGGTGCGCCTCCGCTGCATCAGCAACTTATCCAAAGACAATCTCTTGTGAGCGAAGGATGGAGAAGTCACGTCCCTGGACGACGAATTGATTCTGCGGGGCGATGATATGTCCTCGCGGCCCCTATTCCCCTTTCAACTCCAGCCCCGGGAGTTGCCCTTGCCCTTGTACTGTCGCACCGCGACTGGGAAGTGCCTCTTTGAGAATAGCAACGCCCATACAACGTTGACTTCTGAAAATAAATGAGTGCCCTGAGTGGAGACAGAATTCAAAGTGCTCTGTAAGATCTGTCTCTCCATCGTTGAAGTAGCCATCGAGAAAGGAACCATGCTCGCTCGGCCCAGAGGCCGTTTTGAGTTGCGGCCCTTGGGTCTGAACGGTGTTAACTAGCGTCCAGCCAGACATGAATGAGTGGTTTGGTTAAGCTGTTGATGAGTTGATCATGACAAGCTCCGCGTAGCGACTCGCCTCCGGTGATGCCAGATAACTCATCTCGGGATCACCAACTGCAGAGGTATAATTATGGTAATTTTGATTGATGGCTACCCCCGATTAGTAGGCCCAGGTGAACAAGCATGTAAGTTTAAACTGCGTCAAGACCTGATCCGCATCAATTCCATCTGTAATTCATTGTACTTTAGGACTTGAATTCACGGATAAGTACATACATACATGCCTTTAAGAAATAACGTCGCACGAACAGCTGCGAACCGCCTAAGCTCAATCGCCTCTGCCAACGTCATTATTGTGAGCGCAGAAAGTATTGATTACCCACTTTGTTCAATCTTGCCTCTTTTGCTTCTCTGCTTCAAACACTGCTTTGACCTGGACCATTCTGCATCAGCAACCATACCACGGATTTCAACTCGCACACACTGAACCATACGCACCCTCCCTAAGAAAGCCTCATCCGTCAAGGTTCTCATACCGACGTGCGCCAAGGCCTTGGACACGTCGTAACACGCGTCATGGGCGGCGTCCGTGGATGCTGCATGTGCAAATTCGCGCGTGTGATTTCCTCCGCCAGGGACAGTAGGGATGGCTACGTGCGGGTGCTGGTATCAGAAAAGTCATGACGGCGAAAATAGACCGCACAAAATCCAGGGTGAAGGGCGGGCATTACTACAGCGCCGTTTAAGTTAGTGACAGAATAGGGAAGGGAGAAGCACGCATAGTACGGTATGTCACGTTTCCCTGAAAGATAGCAAATCGTGAGACCCGACACAAAGTTGTTGCAAACGGTGTGATAGCATACAAAATCCGTCGATGCCCCCGCGATGCCCCACTCGTAATCGATAGCGCCGTACCGCTTGCGAAAGACATCTGTAAACTCTTCGCCTAGGCCAAGACACGAGGATGAGCGCCGTAACCGATGAAATCAAAACAGAGATAATTTACCTAGGACTTTATTCTGAATAAGCTCGTTCCGAGTGGATTCATTACTAATACACATGGTGCATCCAGTCGCCGTCGCCGCACCCCTGGTAAATGATTCAGACGTGGCGTAAGAAGATGGATCATCAGGTGTACTCGAAACATGCTTTGACCCGATCGGCCGTCTCATATGCTTCCTTGGTCGTCGGAGCGCGGACGTACCAGCTTGATTCATTCGCTTAGCCCTCAATCGTTTAATGAACAAGCACACGTACTTCATCGAGGCTTGATCAGGAATGACTGCAGAATTTTTCAGCGAGAAAAGGTTCAGCGAGGACCGATAAGATACAACCAAGATAACAGACTGTTGGGCGCCCAATCATGACCACCGAAAATGCCATGGACGCGATGCGTTGGCTTGATTTGTTGACGCAACAGTCCCACACTCGTGTATGCGAGCACAGCAGCGTCGAGCGCGTTCTGTCCCTCCCAAGGGCTGAGACCCGCGTGAGCGCTGGAACAGAGAGAATGGAGATCAGAGCGATAGATGCGAAACCGAGACTTAGTGCCTTACGTGTGTCCGGTATATTCCACCTGACGTTGAACGATGGCCAGTGAGCTACTCAAACTCGCACTGTACGGTGGGCCTGGCGCAGGGTGACACCTGTATTCAGAGCATAAGCACATTCAGCAACGTTCGAATGAAGACGCACATCAGACAAACGTCCATCCCGTCATATGCTCCCTTGTCCCACAACAGCACCTTGCCCAAACCGCCCTCTTCAGCTACCCCGAGTCAAACGTCAGTGATGCCTGTTAAATCACCAGAATAACACTCACCAGGTGTCCCGAGCAACACAACCTTGCCATCGACCCCTAACGTCGTCATCGCCGCCTTGACCGCACATGCGACCGCCACGCCCGCAATCCCAATCAAGTTGTGGCCACACGCGTGCCCGATACCAGGCAATGCATCCATCTCCGAGTTGACCCCAAGCACCGGCATCTTTCCCTCCGAGTTCGGGTTGCCGTGGATGTAGGTCGCGATCCAGGCGGTCTCGAGGAGGTAGTGACGTTGCACAGCGAACCCCTGCGTTTCCATGAACGCCGTATACTCGTCGTGGGCGTAGCTGCAGTGAGGCGGGGCGACGCTCAGTCATAGAGCCATGGTGCATGGCGAAGGGACGCACCGCTCTTCGAACTTCAGTTCAGGTCGCGCTGTGGTGCGTATACTCCGTGAGTGGTTGAAGGGCTAAAGGGCGAGCAGGAGTATTGACCATGGATTTTATCACTCAACACCCTCAACGCTGGACGGAGTTCATCGATCGTCCGCTGGATCACATCCAGGATTTCCGGTCTGTACACCTCGCCTTCCAGCAACGCAGGTCTACCTTGATCCACCGCATCGGGTCGCCAGACACATTGAGCACTGGTCATTGCAGTCATTGTCGTGAGGGCGCAATACAAGTCCAGTTGAGATTATGAACCAGTCATTCGAATCCCAAAGGCGCCAGCCAGATCGGCTCCTTAGTTCCATATACTTGTACACAATATTATGCACATCTATCCAGATCCAACGGCTCGCCCTAAGACGAGACTCCATTTTCGAAAGAGAAAAGAGCAGATAAACACGATAATAAGGTATGTACAAGCAGGTACACGACACAGCGGGATCGCAAGCAAGACCATCGAGTTGTAGCACGAGGGAAAAAAAAAAAGATAGTCAAACGAAAAACGAAGGCGATGATGGAACACACAGCTCGCTGCCGTAAATAGCGACGTGGAAAGACATACCCAGAGGTCGAGAGATGTGAAAAAGGGCGTGAGCGATATAATTGTAACCTAGGATGAACCACTCTTGACGCGACCCGAGACCCGCAACCGATGTTGCCGGTTTTTGAGATGCACCTCGTAATTCGCCAAAGAATCGTCGGGTCCAGGATTATACAGCTACTCCAGATGTCAGACACGCCAAGCCCTGCGCGAGGATCGCGCACCTTGCCAGGACAATCCAAACACTTTATCCGCCACTCGGGCATTGCCTTGGGTGAGGACTTGCGCAAGATGGCCTCAAACTTGTCATCGGGATATTGTTTCTGCAAGGACATCATCGCGACAGACAACCAGGTGGGAATATTAGACTGTTCACTGAGTCTGAGTATCAATAACATCCACAAGGAAGGACAGAAACGCTCACGTATGCTCCACCCGTCGACACAGGGTCGCCCCCGGGCGAAGAACTCACCATCGCCGGTGGTTGTGGCGAGTCGGGCGTCGAAGGACGTGGTGGGGCAACAGGGGCGGACGTGGACTGACCCACGCCATTAGTTTTGAGGGACTGTTGAGCGAGGGGTGCTTCAGACACGCTCGATGCCGTCGACACGGGCGATACTGGTCGGTCATCCTCGGACGGCGGTATTGTTGTTGAGTTGGGCGGTCGTGTTGGCACCTCGACCCACAGCTCAGACTTTTGCCGGCTCGGTGTCTCCACACCGTCCGTAGCAGCCGTATTGCCCGCTCGACCCCGCTTCTTGGCGGTCGTCTTGCCCTGCTCCTCGTTCCGCAAGTTCAAATGAAACTGCGGATCCGAACTGTACTGACATGGCCGCGGACGTCGATGCCGATGCCAAAACTTGCCTGGAAACACGCATCTATCAGTCAACCACCACCGCGTCCACGGTCAGTCACGTACCGCATGTCCCGCACTGCGACTTGTCTCCCAACGGTCCTTTTCGTCGCCCGATTGCAATGCTCTCCGGACAGCCACAGTTTGAACAATGCCAAACGCCATCGATTATGTTGGGATGTTGTCCATCGGCAAACTCCTTTTCCTTGGCTTCTCGTTCCGCCTCTCTCCCCTTCTTTGCCGGCGGCTTCGCTTCTGGCGGTGCAGGCGTCACCACAGGTGCAGGTGGTTCGGTTTCGAGCAGTGACGGAGGTAACATCGGCGTAGACTCTACGGCAGTCGTTGACGTCGGCTTCGTTACATGCGCTCGCGGACGGAGAAGGGTGGCAGGGTACTCGGGCGCTTTGAACAGCCACTTGGGTTTCTTCTCCTTGCCCATTGACGACATCGGGACCTGGGGTACCAATTGCTGGGGTGGTAATTGCAGCGGCATCACCGACGTCCCGTTCTCCGATGCCACCATGTTGGCGATTGTCAGCGACGCCGCCGCCGCCGCCGCACGTCGTGACGTGGGCGCATTCGCAGCCGCCGCAAGGGCGAGGGTTGCTGCATCCAACTCGGGGAAGCCGGCTCCTGGCGTGCGGTACGTCCGGTTGGGTTCCCGGTCTGGCAGGGCGATGCCGCGACGACCGCGCGTGTTCCGTTTCCGTCTCTTGGTAAGCTCCTTTTCGCGCTCTTTTTCGTTTCGTTCGATCTCGCCATCGCTGAGGTAGTTGAGCACGGGGGTATAGGACTGGACTTGTTCCATCGTTCTCACACCAGAGGTAAGACTAGGTAAGAAGGACATGCGAAGGTCGTCGTCTTGGACGGCCGTGCCATCGGAGGGGTGGCCCACAAGGAAGAGCGACTTGTGATACACTTGCACTTGCTCCCGTATACAGTGCGCAATGGCCGTCCTAGCATGCGTCAGATGTCATGCCTCGAGTTCAGACGTGCATGCTCACTTGAATTCTCCGCCCAATCCCAGCTCATTCACATATACCTCAGCAAATCGCTCGGGAGACGCATCTTGATTCTCAAGGTCCCACTCAAACTGATCGTCGAGCTTCATCGAACCCACGATGATATCGAGCTAACACGAGATATCCATCACCCTGCCGACCTCGACCGCGGTGGAAACGTACCTTGATCAGTATCCGCAAATCTTCGTGCACCTTTTTCTCGTCTAGGTGAAATTCGTCCACTGCCCGCGGCCTCTCCCCGGCATTACTCCCGCTCGCGTCGTTTGTATCGTCAATCTTGGTGCTAATCTTACGCTTCTTCCGTCGATTGCTAGGCAAGATACGCATGGGCATCTCCTTCTTTGCGCGCTTCCGCCATGATTCCCACCATTGCACCGCCTCCTCGTCCATGGTTCCCCGCCCAGTGATGATGCAGTCATCAGTGTCTATGCGGAACGGATCGTCGCCGTGCGACATAGGTTGAAGATGGGGAACGACCTCGACATCCGAATCTTCCTGCTCTTCTGGGCCAGGTCCTTCCGACTGCGGTATCTCCATCGCAGGTGGTTTCCAATCTGTATCTATACTGGCAATGTGTGCTTTGAAATCGCTTAGTTGCTCTTGGATTGATTTGGTGATAACGCTATGATATGAGGGAGCGAGGGCATAGTCTTCGACAAGCGTTTGCGCAAACATTTCGGGTGTGATGACGGAATCTAGAGACCAAAGCTGAGCGGCGAAATGAAAGACAAGGAAGGACAGACCGTTTAAGTTCCATACAAACGTCTCACGCATCTTGTGATGTTCGACGTCGAACTCGAGTCGGATCGGCACAAGTTGCTCAGGCCGGTCTGCCAATTCGTGTGACAACTTCCCTGGTCTACGGCATTTAGAAGTAAAACGCTCAGCCGTTGTGGCCGCTGGAAATAAGGAAAGATACTGACATGCGGATGCCTTCTCGCCTTGCTCCCTTTTTCCTTGGTGCCAAGCTGCCATCCAATCGCGCTTGGCGAGGATACCGAACGTCGAACCGTTCCGGCCGCCGGTTCATGGTCAGATTGGTAGGAAAGTCCCTGTCCCACCATGCTACTCGTCCACCGGGTCCAACTGTTCTGAACTCCTGCATCATTCTCGCTTGATTGGCGCGGTACACTGTCTCATATGCACCGTCGTGTGCCATCACGCCTTTCAGTGTCGCGATTTCATCGGGGGTGAGCATCGGTATGGGGTCTTCGATCTTGACGAGCGACTTTGCATCTGAGGTGCCTTCCTTGTCGCCGTCGGTCGTCGGTTCGTCGGCAGATGGTTTCTTGTCCTCGTCAGAGGCCGCATCGGCTGCATCGGATTCCTTTGGGACGACGTACGGTAGGTAGGAAATCTTTGTTACGGCGGGATTGAGGGAGGCGATGTGCGGGGGCAGTTTTTCCCCTGGAGTGGTGCCTGGTATTGGTGGTACATTGACGGGGGATGGATCCGCCGGGCCGGATATTTCACCGATTTTGCGCGGCATGGGGGAGCGGTGGGGAGGGGGAACCACACGAGCAGGAGACGGTTGTGGGGGCTGTGAGCCTTGACGAGGCAAGCTGGATACGCTGGGACCGATGGCAGCCACGGTCGCACTGTCGAGGCCGATGAAGGGGGCTGCTGAGCTCGGTGGGAGACTCTGCAAGATCCCATAAGCATCATCACCGAAAGGAGCTGGCACACTCACGGCTTCGCGTGAGGCGGGCACGGATGATTCACGCATGTGAGGCTGCATGATTGGCTCTCTGTCTGGTCGCTGCATGGATTGTGGCAAAACTAGAGGGCCCATGATTGGGCCACTGGGACCAGGCATGATGCTTCCACCAACAGCAAGGTTGGGTGTCGGGGGGTTCATATTCATCGGGCCCATGCCCATAACCATGGCTGGGGTAGCCATTTGTGGAGCAAGTCCCATGTTATTGTCCATCATCGTAGGCATTGGCGGGCCCAAACCGGGATTAGACATGTTTCCAGCAGGAATCATACTGGTGGGTTGACGAGCGGGCGTGCCCATAAGGGGGCCAACGAGCATGCGGGGAGATTGTTTCGGAGAAGCGAGGGCAGATCCGGTTCGTGTTGGGGGACGATTCATGGCGATTTGGATGGGTGCTTGCTGGGCCAAGGTTGAGCCGAGGTTGATGCGGGACATTGTTCCGGACGCGGTACCGGGGCGGGAAGTAGGTGGGGGCATCATGGGGAGGTCATGAGCGGGGTGTGAGCGAACGGAGGCAGAAGAGGAGGGGCGGTCTGCTTGTAACTGAATGTCGTTTTGGAGGGGGAGACTGGGCTGTCGTTCTGGAGGACGTTCGTGGGAAAGGCTGAGGGCGCGTTCTGGAGTGGAGGGGGCGCGATCGAGATGCTGGCGGTGGAATTGAGCGCGTTCGTGAGGATAACGAGGTTGATATGGCATGCGAACGGGTGAATTTTGAGAGAGGGTTGGGACGGGAAAAGCGCCCTGCTGCTGCTGTTGGAGGAGCTGTGCGGGGGTGAGGGTGAGTGGCTGTGGGATTTGCTGGGCGGGATGTCCGCCCATGAGCTGAGAGGGCGACGCGGAGAGGAGCTGTGTGGGAGATATCGACTGGGATGGGCCCTGTTGACTCGGGGGGTACTTGGCGTAGCTGTGCATCATGGCGGGTTGCTGGAACGACGACATCGGGTACTGGCCCTGCGGTGGATGTGTCGGGTAGTTCATCTGTAATAAAATTTAAAAAAACAACCAGCCTGGAACGAACCCGACGACGACAACGACGACGACGGCGAGGGCGCTGAGGACCGCAACGACTGCACAAGGTCAACCGATGCAACCCGTGACAATCGAAACGTGACATACAGTCACACTCCCATCCCCCCACTGCCGTGGCTGGGTACACCACCACGCCCGTCGTCGTCGTCGTCGTCGTCGCCGTCGGACTCGCAGACCCCCACGACGTCCACAGCGAGACGGACATGACGGCGTTAAGATCAGCGAGACACAATCGCACTCGACCATTTTTAATACGTCTAGTCCACCTGATAGCCAAATATGGATGAACCCGCTCTCCTTCTTACCTGATGGGCAATGTCCAGTCTGGCTCGACTCTCGCCAGAACCACCGGCGCACTCGACGCCTTTGTCGCAGAACTCACCCCAGATATTATCTGTGAAAAAAGGTCAGTCATTGTCTGGCTCGTTCACATCCATCTCATCATTCCCCACAGCATCGGTCAGGCACGCTTTCTCAAGACAGTCAAGTGTCGTCACCGAAACGGCCCACTCGTCGTCAAGATCTTCATCAAACACGACCCATCCATCTCCCTCAAATCTTACTACAGGAAGCTGCATGGTACCTCAACCTTGTCACCCCGGGTACCCAACTTACCCTTGCCACAGTTGACAGGGATGCCCTCCAGGACATTCCCAACGTGTACGCTTACCAGGCATTCGTAGAGACGGACAAGGCGGGTTATCTCGTCCGCCAGTACACTGCCAGCAATCTCTACGATCGCATCAGGTCTCTCTCTTCCCTCTCAGTGTACGCCGTCTAATCCATCCCTTCAGCACCCGTCCCTTTCTCTCCGTCATCGAAAAGAAATGGATCGTCTATCAACTCCTCGCCGCTCTCTCCCTTGCCCACCTCCAAAAGACGCCCCACGGCGACATCAAGTCCACCAACGTCCTCGTTACCTCATCCAACTGGATATACCTCACCGACTTTGCACCCTACAAACCCACTCGGCTCCCTCTCGACGATCCGTCCGACTTTTCCTTTTACTACGACACCAGCGGAAGGCGCACTTGCTATGTCGCCCCGGAGCGCTTCTACAAGGCAGAAAAGGACAAGTCCGTTGAACAGCCCGACGACGCCCACCCTGTCACAGAAGCCATGGACGTCTTCAGCGCTGGCTGCGTCATTGCCGAAATGTTTCTCGAGGGCGCTCCCCTCTTTACCCTCAGTCAGCTGTTCAAGTATCGTGAAGGCGAATACAGCGTCGACGCCCAGCTAGCCTCCATCGAGGATCAGGGTATCCGTGTAAGTGTCGCGCCCATCTTGCACATGTCAGACTCATGTTACGTCAAAAGACCATGATACAACAAATGATCTCCCTCGACCCTGCATCCCGTCCAACGTTCGAGGTAGCCTTGGCGAATGCCAGAGGGCACGTTTTACCTGAATGCTTTTATTCTTTTCTCCACGAATACGTTGCCTCCATTAGCGAACGTGCCACCCCAGTACCAACCACCAACTCAGTCAAGAGCAGGGAGTTCACCAGCATCGGCACTGCGGACGAGGCGCTTCCCAGTGACAGTGATCATCGCATAGCTAGAGTCTGGGAGGACTATGCTTCTGTCGAGCCCTACCTCCTCCCATCGCAACGGGTCGAACGCACCACTGCAGACGTGAGAGTAGACTCTGACGCTACCCTTCCACCCTCCATCAAGTCTCACCAGGTCCACACTCTCTCCGCATATCACGGGCACGGCTGACGATACAGATCAGGACATCTTTCCCGTCTCAGTACAAATCCCATCGTACTCGCCCCTGCCGCAGACCACCCCCGCCGAAGATGGACCAGGTCTCATCTTGCTCTCTCTAGTGCTCGCCAATATTAGGAATTGTTCGCTTCCTTCCTCTCGGACTCGCGCCCTGGACATTTTGTTGGCACTCTGTGCCCACCTAACTGACGAGTCAAAGTTGGATCGTGCCGTTCCGTATGTCGTAGAGCTGCTGCGGGACGAAGTCGTCGCCGTGCGAGGCGCAGCTGTCAGAACGCTCACGCAGATCGTGAGTGGTCGTCCTATCTATCGACGGCTGGATACTAAACTTTATCGCAGCTAATGAGGGTGACGGTGATCACACCATCAAACATTTCCATCTTTCCCGAGTACATCATTCCCAACGTCCGAGCACTCGTCCACGACATTGAAGTGTCCGTTCGTGCGACATATGCGCAATGCATCGCTCCCCTCGCAGACACGGCATTGCGGTATCTCGAAATGGGCCAATCTCTCAAAGCCCATGGTGTCGCCCCCGGGGTAAACAATGACAGACAAGAGCACGACGAAGTTCACTTTGAAGTATGTCTCCATGTACCCATCACGACTGTGCTGACCCGCACGCACTAGGTATCGTACGACACATCGCTGTATGACCTGCATCTTTCCATCCAAGAACAGCTCGCGGCGCTCCTCATGGACCCCTCGCCCATCGTGAAACGCGCCGTACTGCACAACATTAGTGCCCTCTGCATCTTCTTGGGCCGGCAAAAGACCAACGATGTCATTCTCAGCCACATGATTACGTATCTGAACGATCGAGACTGGTTGCTTCGACAAGCCTTTTTCGAGAGCATTGTCGATGTGGCCGCGTGTGCCGGAGGGCGCAGTCTAGAAGAATATATTTTGCCGCTGATGGTGCAGGCCCTCTCGGGTGAGCCCGTGTCCTTCTCTTGCGAATAGCGTATTCACCGACGCAGACGTCGAGGAGAGCGTCGTCGCGCACGTCTTGTTCGCTCTGACCAGTCTCTGCGAACTTGGACTGTTTCAAAGGATGCGCATATGGGAGCTTATGAGTGCGACACTATGCTTCTTTTACCACCCCAACGCGTGGATACGACAGGGTTCGTTGTTTTCGCCTCTGCTGAACAGGTGTTGATATACTCGCGAGCAGGAGCGGCTGCGTTTATTGCGTCGGCAGCAAAACATCTCCAGTCCAGCGATGTATGGTGTATTCTTTATCCGTCCCTGCGGCACTTGTTACGTTGTGACGTTAGGGAGATTGATGAGCAGAGTTTGTTGACAGCGATGAAGTCGCCGGTATGTAACATTACCTGACGTGGTCAAGTGATGAACTGGACCACCCGTCTCAGCTCCCCCGTCCCGTCTTCGACGGTGCTATCCAGTGGGCTATGAGAGCAGAGCGTACAATGTTTTGGCGGAGTCAACGGCGGGCTGCGATAAAGGCCGAGTCGCCACGAGAAAGCATCGTCTCTATGCGCAAGGGGGAAAATAATGCTACTTCCAAGCAAAATAGGACAGAAGAGTAAGTGTACCACTGCCACTGTTGGGTCGCACATTTCATTGTGGTACAGGGACGAGACACAATGGTCGAAGCTACAGAACATGGGTATGACCACAGCCGACGAAAGCAAACTCGTTGCGATGCGCGACTACATTCTTAAACTTGCCTCAAACACATCGAGGTGCGTTCCCGCCTACCTACTGGTTTACAACTGATCCACGCCCTGTATAGCTTTGCCTCCCGCCTCCGGCTCGAACCTGATTACGAAAGGATTATCCGCACGACGGGCGACGTCGAGCTCCAAAAACTCACCGTCGTCCCACAGACCGTCTTTCTCAAATCCCGTTCGATGACGGACATTGCCCGTTCCTCACGACGCTCGAGCGACATGTTGATGCGGTTCGGAACACCGAGGATGAGTCGGGCGACCAGTATTGATCACACACACGACTATACCTCGGGCGGTCCAGGAGCGCTGGACGAACTTCGTCGACGGCTTGCGGGAATCAATAGTTCGGGGTCATCGTTGAACCTGACAGCACTAGCTGCGGCGACGGCAGGTCGTGAACGTGCTGGGCATGCGGCAATGATGGCTGCACCTGTATCTGCGGGTACTGGGACGGCCACGGTGACAATGGCGTTGGCCCCGCCGAACCCGTCCCCAGGGCATGATCGTCCAGGCAGTCCAACCGAGTCAGTCGTGTCGACAACCAACTCGTCTTCGGTGCGCGTGCCGCATAGACTTCAGGTTGGGAGCACAGATGGACAGAAAGCAGCACCTGCGGTCGGGTCGTCCAACGCTAATGCGGTGGGCGTGCTTGAACCTCCCTCTCGGATTCGTTCAGACTATTCGCCCGAGCGTTCAGGTCGATCATCACCCACCTCGAGTGCAGCAGTAACCCAACAAACGTTACGCCCACGCGTCAGGTCACTACAGCCCATGTCTGTATACGGTACGTCGGTTCTAACCATACTCTGCGTCAACGCTGATGCCCTCGGTGCTCCAGAAACCCAAGACGTGGGGATCAACAATTTGCTTGAAAACCTCTACATGGACAACAATCGTGAGCTACAGCATGACTTTGGTCCACGCGTGCACGAAGGGCCGATTCGTCGACGCAATGCTGTGCGACAGAGCTTTTTGGCGCGGGATACATCCAACCGGCGCATCGAGGCGACGCTTGTGGCACACCTCCATTCACACACGGATTGCGTCACTGGGTTGGCCGTCGCCCCAGACCACGCCTTTTTTGTCTCGACCTCGGACGACGGGAGCGTCAAGGTGTGGGATACGGCGCGGCTCGAGCGGAGCGTGACGAGCAAGCCCCGGCATACATATACGCAGCATCATGCGCGGGTCAAGAGCCTGTGTATGCTCGAAGGCGTGCATTGTTTTGCTAGTGCGGCCGAGGACGGTAGTGTGCACGTCGTGCGTGTGCATGTCAATCTGTCGGGGTCGTTGCCCAAGTATGGCAAGTTATCGGTAGTACGAGAACACCGGGTTGAGTCGCCGGGCGAATATGTGACGTGCATAACGCATTACAATATGGGTGCGTTTGCTGTGGAGATGTGTGTGCAGGTGCTGAACACGTTGATCTAGACGGGGCATCTAATCTGGTGTATGCGACGACACATTCGGCGATCGTCACACTCGACTTGCGAACGATGCGCGTACTGCAGCGGATGGAGAACCCACGTCATTTTGGCTCAATCACGTGTGTGTGCATGGACCGCAAGCGGACGTGGATTCTTGTCGGGACATCCTCGGGCGTGCTTTCGCTTTGGGACAAGCGGTTCGGGTTGCTCATCAAGAGTTGGCAAGTGGGTCGATCGGGAGCTGGCCGTATGGCGCAGGTGTACCAATGCGTGGTGCACCCCACAAAGGGCAAAGGACGGTGGGTCATGGTGGCGGTGGAGACGTGCAAGGGCCACCCTGAAACGGGTTCGTCGACATTGATCGAGGTGTGGGACATTGAACGGACGGTATTGGTGGAGAATTATGTGACACGGACGACGACGATGAATGGGATGGCAGGAGCAGAGCCCGTTCCGCAGCCGGAAGAGCAAGAAGGGGTTGAGGCGGAGCAGAGTCCGGCTGCTGCGATTGCGGCATTGGTGAATTCGCGGTATCCCGGGGGTGTGGCATATGCTCATACTGGGGGTGCCATGCGCCGAGACCGGGCGTCATTGTCGACGAGCGCGCAGCGAGACGACGCATTGCCAGCCCCATCGCCCGACGTGCGCGCGATGGTGGTGGGTGCAGATTTTGGTGGCTACTCGGGCATGTACCGGTCCGAGATTTTGGATCTGTCGACGACGGAAGTGGCGAGTGCGAGTACGCGGAATCGGGGGTTCGTGATGAGCGGGTCCGAGGATCGGCGGGTGCGGTTGTGGGACGTGAGCAAGGTGGAGCGGACGGCGGTGTTGGTGAGCGCGGAGCCTGTATTTGATCGGCCAAGTTATAGGTGGGTGGTTTTGTGTAGCGATGGTTTGACACTGATGCCCGGTTGGTAGCACGGTGCGGTCGTCAAACGGTGCGGTGACGAGCTACATTGAAACCTGTGTCGAGTCACCGAACGCGACGAGCCAAAATAATCGGGCACCGCAGCGCATGTCGATGATCTCGCACCACCAACAGAATTTACTCAAGTCGCATCAGGACGTGGTCACAGCACTGGCGTGCATCGACGCGCCGTTCCGCGGGGGGATCGTGAGCGGGGACCGGGCAGGCGCGCTCAAGGTGTGGCGAGTTGGGTCTGGCGATTAGATTAGATTACTAGTCTCCTTGGGAAATTTATTCATTTTTTTAAAACATTTTCGTCTGCAACGTCCAAAAGTAGACGACTAGCAAAAAAAAGGAGATCGAGTCAATGATTCGATTGCTCGTTCGACCTGACAGGTCCTATCGTCTCCTGATCCCCCATCTGCCCCTCCCACATCCACACCGACACTTGCGCGCCATGTCCTCCATCACCGCTGCATCGTCCTCACAGCCTGCCGTCTCCCCCAACAGCCTTGACGAAGGCAAGAAACAGACCCAGCAACCCAAGGGGAAGAAGGACAAGACTCAGACCGCCCCATCGGCTTTCCCGCTCGAGGTATGTCATAGGATGGTGGTGATGGCGCGCGATGGATGACCGACCCATGTAACACGGACAGATGCAACCACCCCCTGCCTACATTGATCGCCGGATTCAAATGTTTGAACGTCTGCGCGGCGAGTATGACGAGTTCACCAAGGGTGCGTTGGACAGTCGTACTGTGTCCTTTCCTGACACTATGGCCTGTTCGTAGCCCAACCGAGAGAGCCGATCACCATCACGCTTCAAAACGGCGCTGAACGCAAGGGAACCAGTTGGGAGACGACCCCGATGGATGTTGCCAAGGAGCTCTCCAAGAGCCTTTCGGAACGCGCCGTGATTGCAAAGGTGAGTTTGTTCCTCTGCCGCAGTGCCATTTTAATGAAGAAACAAGGTCGACGACGTGCTCTGGGACCTCGACCGACCACTCGAAGGCTCGTGCAAACTCGACATACTGGATTTTGAACATCCCCAAGGTAACTTCGCGTTCTTCTGTTATCGGTCGGTCACTCACCTTGTACGTGCAGGAAAACGTGTCTTTTGGCATTCGTCGGCGCATGTTCTTGGAGAGGCCGCAGAGAGACATTACGGATGTCATCTTTGTATTGGTCCCCCGACAGACGATGGCTTCTTTTACGAGATGGCAATTGAAGAGAGGTGATATGTTTCTGCTTTCTTTCATGTATCCAACTCACACCATCCAGAGTTGTTACCAGCACCGACTACCCTGCGCTAGAAAAGCTCGCTGACAGCGCAGTCAAAGATAAGCAAAAGTTTGAGCGACTACTTGTCTCAAAGGAGAATCTCTTGGAGATGTTTGGCGTGCGTCAGAGCGTCATGTCGTCCAAGTAAAACACTGATAAGCCATATGACAGTACAACAAGTATAAGAAATACCTCATCGAGACCAAGATTGCAGATGGTTCTTCCACCACTGTCTACCGTTGCGGGCCAATGGTTGATCTGTGTGTCGGACCCCATATTCCTCATACCGGTAAGATCAAGGCGTTTATGGTCACCAAGGTTAACCAGAGACTTATCTGACGGTTTCCCGAAACTAATTGCCTTGTTCCAGAACTCGGCGTCGTACTTTTTAGGGGACGCTAAAAACGATTCATTGCAGCGCGTCTATGGCATATCCTTCCCGGACAAGAAACAGCTATCGGATTACAAAGCATTCTTGGCTGAGGCGGCAAAACGTGATCACCGAAAAATTGGCAGAGTAAGATTCGATTCGATCGAAAGTTTAGAGCGATGCATATTTACCCCGCAGTCAGGAACAAGAGCTGTTCTTTTTCAATGATCTCAGCCCAGGGAGCTGTTTCTTCTTACCTCATGGCACTCGGATCTACAACACGTTGCTCGAGTTAATGAGAGTACGTACCATTTTCAAATCATTTCCACCGCGGTCATTGACAGTTGGGGTAGTCAGAATACCTGAAACGCGGCTATCAAGAAGGTGAGCGTGACGTCGTATGATTGTCTCTCGTCTGACATCATAGCGAGTCATCTCGCCCAACATGTACAACTCGAAACTGTGGGAGACCTCGGGTCATTGGCAAAACTACAAGGATGATATGTTTACGCTCGATGTCGAGAAGGAGAAATGGGCACTCAAACCAATGAACTGCCCCGGGCATTGCCTCATTTTCGACTCTCGGGATCGGAGTTATAAAGAGTTGCCGATCCGGATGGCCGAATTCGGCATCGTGCATCGGAATGAAGCATCAGGTGCGCTTACGGGACTGACCCGCGTCCGCCGATTTATGCAGGACGACACGCACGTATTTTGCATGCCATCTCAGGTGAGAATGCATATGGTGACGCAGCATTTTTGCCTGACGTCGGTCGCAGATCACCTCCGAGATCGAGGCGTTGTTTGATTTTATGCAACATGTGTACGGGTTGTTTGGTTTCGAATTCCGAATGGAACTCTCTACGCGTCCCGAGAATTATCTGGGAACCGTGGAGACTTGGGATGTTGCGGAAGCCGTTAGTCTTATCTCTTGACATTACCTGATAATCACATGCTGATGCTGTGGTGCTGGCCTGTGCACCGATAATAGCAACTCAAAGAGGCCCTTGACAAACAATATCCGGGGAAGTGGGGAATCAACCCGGGTGACGGGGCATTCTATGGTCCTAAGATTGATATCTATATCAAAGACGCATTGCGCAGATCATTCCAGTGTGCGACCATCCAACTCGACTTTCAGCTCCCGGAGCGGTTCAACCTCAAGTACCGTTCCGCTGAGGATATGACGAATCCGGACAGACCGCCATCGAGACCGGTGATGATTCACCGCGCGATCTTGGGAAGCCTTGAGCGATTTATCGCCATCATCACGGAACATTTCGGCGGAAAATGGTACGTCGTTGTATGCTGCGGCTTCTTTGCTTTCGAAGCTCACACCGGTATGACGGACAGGCCTTTCTGGCTGTCTCCGCGCCAGGTGCTTGTGATCCCCGTCGCAGTTCCCTATGTGAGCCTGTGTTCTCTTGGGTGCACTTTGTCTTGGTGCTCATATCCCACCCCTATGACGTGTCTTGGCCCATCAGAAAGAGTACGCCCAAGAGATTACCGATAAGTTGGCTGCACTGGGGCTGTTTGCAGATGTGGACAATGGAGCGGATACCCTTCCCAAGAAGATCCGCAATGGTGAAATCGCACAGTACAATTTCCTTTTGGGTTCGTTGGTCCTTGCCCCTATGCCGCTTCCTGTGCTAAATGTTGGTTTCGTTTAGTCGTCGGTCAGGAGGAACTCGACAGTCGATCCGTCAATGTACGAAACCGGGATGACGTAGGTACGAAAGCCAAGGGAGAGATGGTGCCACTGGATGAGGTCACCGCTAAGCTGGTCGCGCTCAAACAGACACGACAGATCGACAATAGGCTCCTTTGAATTTTAGACCAGTGTAGGTACAGCTATGTAAGAAGACCATGCATGCTAAGAGACGGAGATATATCTCAAATATTCGTCTGTGGCGTTTGGGAAGCACGCCCAGCGGAGATTGCCATATCCATGTTCCGCAGCGCTTCCGAAAGTCATGGACAAAAACGACGCCAAGGCTGAATCATATTTCCCAGATGAACAGATAAAGGGAAGCGAAACCAGCCAAGGTTGTAATACAGCTTTTTTTTCTTCATGCAGTAATTGCGCCCATGAACTGGTTCCGCTGTGATCGGCCGTTGCCGTCAGACAAGGACTCGAGAACCGCGGAGAACGCACCAGGGCTTGGATGGCGTCCCTCTCCGTGGGAGGCAATCCATTGATTTGATCCTGCGTCAGGCTCAACACTTGCAGTAGCATTTGCTGTATGCGAAGGCGCCAAGATTGAAAAGTTTAAAGTAAGCACCAAATCCACGCAAAGTGCTATTGATAAAACGGGCCACGGATCAAACTCACGCGTTGCGTAGGGTCCATATTAAGATCAGGCACAGAACTTGGAGGCGCTTGGGCCGGTGGTGCAGGCGGAGGCGGAGGTGGGGGTGGCCGGTAATAGGCGTGCTGCGGGGGTATGTGAGGCGGCTGCTGGTACATACTCGGTGCTGCCGGTGGAGGAACAGACAATTGTGGCGGTAATACGGGAGGCGTCGGATGCAGCGGCGGGGGCTGTTGGTACGTCGGCATTTGAGGGGGCGGCGGCTGCGGAGGTCCAGCCTGAGAGGGTGCACCGCCGCCGACGGTCGCTTGCAACATACGCTATGGACGGTATTTTGAAAACGGATTCGCTCGCTTACAGACCAGGCGCCAAGCGCCGGGGCAGACGCACCTGGAGAACGGCTTGATCGACAATCTTGTTTAGTAGTAGTGCTTGGAACAGTGCATACGCATACTGCGGATGTGCCATCAACAGCGCTCGAGCTTGCTCGGGGTGCGTAATCACAAATGCCTAAGTGAAGAGAAAAGCGGACATCGATCGCGGCCGGTGTCATTCGAAAAATTCATCAAACAGGTTTCTGGGAACCGTTGCACACCTTCATTTGCGCCAACACCTCCACTAACTGAGTTGGATTCATCGTGGCGAGAGTTTGACTAATGGAATCTAATGCTGTGGACCCGGGAGGAACGGGAACGCCCGAGGGCAGCGTGGAAAGGAAGGCGACCGGGTCTTGAGGCTTTTGGTCTCGATGGTCAAAGTGCTCTCGGTCTCTGTCTCTGTCTCTGTCTCTGTCGCGATGACGGTCACGCCAATGTCCTCTTGGGTCACTACCGTCTAGTAGTTCGCCTCGCACTGTCGTCTTGCCTTCGAGGAACGGGTCCGAGTCTGCCAAGTCAATTCGCAAGGGCCGGCCGCCAACGTCGACGTTGTTGAGATTTCGCACAGCAGACAGAGCAGTTTCATGATCTTGGGAACATAAATGAAAGAGGCACACGAGCAGGAATGGTTTGACAGCGTGGTGGGGACGGCGCGATGGGGACGGGCCCGGGTCGGAGCAAGAGCGGCCGAAATAGGTCAGACTACTGTCAAAATTCCGAAAAACAAGAATGGATTGGATGTACCAGCAAATTCACAAAAGCCGTAACCCCTAGGTTTTCCCGTTTCTCTGTCGAAAACAAGTCTACGGCAGTGTCAGGACAAGGACGAAAAGGATGTGACCGTCGCACCTGAAACCCACGACTTGACCAACGGATTTGAAGACATCGATCAACTGCTCCTGAGAGATGTTCAGGATGAAAAAGGTGCATGAGGATGAGGAAAACACTTTCCTCGCCCATATTGTAAGGCACATTTCCGACTGTGTACCATGAGTGTGAACCGAGCGAGCAGAAAGATAAAATACACTGACCAAAGACAACCTTGCTCATTCTAAACGACTCGAGCGACGATTTGTCGGCAATTCTGGGATGTGCTGTTGAGGCGACGGGGATCGTTGTAAAAAGCTAAAGATTAGTAGTGGCGTAGTCATCCGTGACTAGTCACGACTCGCGACTAATCGGACGACTCTCACTCTGACCAACACCGGCGAGACTGCGTCGGTCATTGACTCATTCTCTTACTCATTCTCGACGTCACTCGCGTCGACCAGTCTTCTATGCTCCAACCTCGATATTTCCAGCAATTTCTACTCCACTTCATCCAGACGCTAGCTAAAAACACATTTCCCATCTCCTCTGCCCGGCTAAACCGCAGTAACTTGGCGAACCTAGCTTGCACCGCATCTTCTCGAGCCTCGATTGCACCGCTATGATTCAGTGTTTTGCTCGACGATGGACAGCAGTGAAGTCAAACAAGGCCGCTGCTAAGGGTTTTTCCGAACCCGGTTCACAGCCTTGAATCGGCTGTGGTGACTCATACCCCTGAACCTCGTAAGTGCCACACACATTCCCGATCACCTGATTCCCGGTATATAAGTATCCTGGTTTGGGGCTGAGGAGCACCGAACTTCCCCTTCAAAGTTTTCGATGACAGTTGTATCTACCGCATCAATAACTCGCAAACTGTCTTCCAAGCCTACCCAAGAAGATCGCTTCCGAGCACTGGACCGTGCCCTGGCACGCCGATATGTTCTTCATATCTTGCGGGAGCAAAATATCGCGGCAGAGAGGAGGGTCAATCAAGGTAGTCTCGTGTATAGACCCAGGCATGTAGGCTTACCAAACTATCGCTTCAGCTCGCTGATTATTTCACAGACTCGAATTATGCGACAACCCGTCTTCCTCGCGCATCACTGCTACCCTCGAGCTCCCTGGCATGAAATCGGAAGAGGTTAGGGTGCATCTCGACAAGAACGACACGCTTCTCGTTTCGGGAGAAAGGCGCTCGCACATGCCCTCAGACCAGGGCGATGTGAGATATCTCGCAAAGGAAATCAAGTATGGCCGGTTTGAACGTGTGATCCGCGTGCCAAAGGGAACAATGGTGTGTCCTGTATCTGACCCGTGTTGCTGTACGATTCGAATCATATTCTCTCCTAGATGAGTACCATATCGGCAGCGATGAATGATGGCCTCCTTGTTGTTTCATGGCCGAGGGTGCCCGCGGGAGCCACAGCATCTGGCGGCGACCCCGCTCCTGCTTCTTGATTGCATTCTTTTCTCTTTCGAGTAAGATACTATCACACATTACTCTGCTATACTTGTTTTTCCTCAGGATTACTAATACATACGATACTCACATCTCTTACATTGCATGCATTGGACGGGACTTTTGAGCTTCTTTTTCCGGTGTTTTCGGACGCATCTTGTTTCAATCCTCCCCTTATGTATATGGACACTTCATTTATCACTTGCTGTAGTAGATCACTGACCCAACGAATGTAAGTTGACGTTTTGAACAAAGCAGATAAGGCTTACATAAGCTTACGACGATCATAGAGGTGCCCTTGTCTCCTTTCATGCCAAGTTATCCATTGCAGTATTCTGGACATCATGGCCCGATGCCATGGCATGTGAATCTTGCCCAGTGGCGTAGATCGTTTCCACCATTGGCATAGCCTGAGGTCTAGGTGGCAATGACTCACATGGAGTCAACCTTGTCTCCATGGCGCTCGAGTCCGAGTCTCTCAACTCTGTGTATACAAAGTTGGTATGGTGCGACCACGTTTTCTGGGTGAGTCTTTTAGTCCCGTTGGATCAAGGAGCAACGGGCGATGAACGGTAGGGCTCCCAGCGGGCGTGATGCATGCAGAGGCGAGAACTCCCAGTGCCACCGAGCTGACTAGTGCCACACGTCATGCACGTTACTCATCCCACGACTAAGCATCTTAGATGCAATTGGTGATATTTGTGTCGGTACGTCCAAGGCTTCCGAAATTAGTGAGGCGGGGCCGACTACTGTCCGTTTATTGCCTCACACGACTCGAATCAAGAAAAAGTGAGTCAGAATGCGGCATAGTGAGTGCGCGTCTGATCGTGTAGGGTCAGCGGCATAGACCCGCCATTGAAGGCGAGTCATGCTGTCCTCTAACGGAGTTCTTCCACGTCCGTGTCAAGTGATACAAGGAAGCAATGACCTAATTCCAATGCTTGAAGGAACTCCGTCAGAAGTTTCACAGCTGGACATACGTCGTACCTAGGAATCGCCCCACGGTACTAAGTATAAAGACATACGAATCCGATTCCAGTTATTGACCCCATCCTGGATGGGGTATCATGTATCATGACTGTTATCAAGGCATGTGTTAAGTTACGTCTAAAATATGCTGTGAATGAACAGCCGCCGGCGTGCCGATCAGACATGACATCTGTTCTCCTATCGAATCACTTCCGCAGCCAACACACGCCAATGAAGCATGTCGAACACTTTCTACAGGACTGGCGGCGACAAGGGGGTAGAAATTCTTTGTTCTGCACAATACGACACGCAATGATCATTTGGAGGGCAACAGCTAAGTCACCGAAGAATCCTAGCTATCGATCGTGACCTGACCTGTAGTTTATGCAATTTACCTGACACTTTGTTGAATCATTGGGCTCGGACGCTAGCATCGCAAGCCTTGGCCCGGGAGTCAAAGGGGACATGATAGCTGGGGCTCTAGTGGATAATCAACCGTGCTTCTCGGGTCGTAACCGAGAACTTCGGCACGTTTGTATTTTCTATGAGTCTATCAGATGACGTGTCTCTAGCCAGCCAACTTCCAGTGGATGATATGCAGAATCCCGCCCTTATCCTCCTCCTTGGTTGCGTAAGATGGCTAGGTACACTGATTTTCGGGCAGTTCTTTGATCGAGCGCGATTCTGTGCTGGTAGGTGAATCTCTCCGCCATTATGCATATTGGTAAGCAACTTCCTGTGCGCACGGCGTCTTGAGTATTACACCTGGTTTGACAGCTTGCTGTACGACACGCCAAACCCCTTTCTTGCATGTGTCCTGTCGAATGTGGTCATTCAAGGAACTACGATCTACGAACTGAGTTGTTCTCGGATGGTTCCGGACTGCCACGTTCTCCCCAGAAGGAAGCAGTGTCGGGAAAGTTGGCCGTTCGCGTGGCCGGGGATTTCTAAGCTCTTATAAGTGAAATGACAGGACTGGGATACTAATGAGCATGACGGGCTCGCGACGTCACAAACGGACTTTGCAGACTAATCAGTGACGTACTGATTTACCAAGTGCTCGCATGGTACACTGTTACAAAGTACGTCTCACTCTGTAACACTCGATGGAGTGATTCCAAGCAAAATATACATACATCCCGCCAGCAACGTAGCCGGTCGAATATCAAGCTGGGCATTACTTTCAGGGGCTCGTCGTCCTCGCGAATAAAGTGAGCCATCGAAATGCGCCCGGAGCCTAGTTACTGTCAGTTTGCTATCATTTTTTTCAAGGTCAACTACATACAGCGATCAACGTTTTTTGTTGTCTGCCGGAGTGGTAAGTGTTCTAGGCGAAATGTGAGCCACCTTGTCCGTGACTTTGTACGAGGGTCAGTTTGTACTATGTGAATCCGAGGCCGGCAGCCCGTTCCTAATTGGATTTTCAGGTCATGCAGCCATTCCTACGCTCAATGTCGGACCGTGTTCCAGCGCGATAAGTAATACATATCGTCAAGGCTCGGTTTGCACAGCTTATCATGAAGATATGACAAACCAGATGGCGGCCTAAGGTGTCGTAAATCTTTTGATCAGGCATGTGGAACTACACCGACGAGGTGGTATGGGGTTAAAACGGGTTCCAGGGAAAGAAGCAAGTGGCACTTACGCGTCATGCGGCTCGCCGGAGCTCAAGGTTCTGTTCAGATGACAGTAGGTTCATAGGCCACGCTGAGCAGAGCATAGGTAGATTGCCAAAAGTTGCCACCCGCTTCACCATTTTTGGCTGAGGTCATCAACCAGAGCGTTCCTTGTCGGATTAATCCAAGAAACCACAGTATCATTTCTCACTGCAACGTGCTCTGCGGTCTCTGAAAACGTTATCCTATGAGTCAAATTGTATGGGAAGCATCTGGCGATGAGTCAGGCATATGATTTTTTCCCCCTCCCGCTCAGAAAAAAAGAAAACGATGTCGTGAGTGTCATGAGATGAATCTAGCAAAGACTTACAACAATCCTGTGCATGTGGTTGTATGACTCATAAAAATGCTCCGATTCGGAGCCGCATGCAATAAATGACCCAAGGAGAGCAAACATATTGGTATCGGTACCGCTCCCGACCCTCCGCCCTCAGAAAGTCTTATGATTTACGTTCAAGAGCGAAAAATGTTCACGCCAGGATACAAGAATAATAGCTAAAGAAACAGTAATCTGAGGTGGGTGGATGACAAATCGGTCAGAGCATGACGCACGGGTCATCAATCCACACTGGTTGACTTTGGATCATTAATAGATTCAGACATGTCAGGGGATGGTACAAGCTGAGAATTGACTGGTTCCGGGATGGAACCATCTTTTGCCTGTTCCTTCTTCATGCGTTCATCAAAATCATCTTGATTGAATGAGGAGTTGCAGCAAGAGCCACAACACCCCTGTGGGCCGCCACAGCATTGTACATCAGCACCGAAGGGATCTGTGCGAAGGAGGTTTAACCGCAGATATGGTTGGGACGTAAACGTTGCGAACTCACGAAGGATGCACCAATTTTCGAGAGCCGAGTATAAGCAGACACCTGGAACAGATTGAGCACGGGTGTAGATCGCCGAGAGCTTGGATGAATAAGTTGACTAACCACAACAACCAAAAATACCTGCGTCGGCCTCAGACATTTTAGTGATTGGTGGGCTAGGGGGAAGAGTGCCACAGGAATGTTGCGCAGCGAGGCTAGGCCTAGGCAGTGCGGGACCACAAGCCACTATGGTAAAAAATAGAGCACGTGGCATCGCCTGAGTTTGTACTGCTGTCATTCAATGACCCACATTTACATAACTTGAACCAACTCCGCCGAGTAGCCTATCCAGTATGAGACAACCAGTTTTACGATACAAGAGCAGTGAGCAGATGTCCGACACGAACCTTGGTAGATCTCTGTGGCGGATGAGTACCATTCCTCATCTATCACCCCCTTCCTCGCTGTTCCTACATATATAAACACACCATGGTTCTCACCGATGAGGTTGTCGTTCGCGTTCGGAAAGCCAAGTTGTGTCAATGAAACAGGTTGGTTAGGCCTGAGTTTGAAGATTTCCACATTCTGTGAGCGTCGCAAGTAATTAAACACCTCTATATACCTCTGTGAGGCCGTTAATGCATGATATTAAATCTGGTAGGTCATGCACCTTGATGCAGAAATTCTACGTAGATTCCGGTGCGACTCGCACCTGGTCCGATCTGCCCAGTAATTTTACTGTTTCAATCTAATACAAGAGGCTCGAGCACCAGCAGCATGAGCGAGATGGTACGTAGGTGGTAAGACTCTCGCTAGCAGCTAGCGGCCAAGCCACAGCACACGGTTCTGATGCGCTCAGACAATGGGGAACGGGAGCCACTGGGAGGATAGGAACTGAAATGGAATGGTGGGCGTATCGAAAAGAAATGACACGTATCCCACTTAGTAAGATGGAACAGAGAAAGAAAAAAGCTGCGAGCTACGCTGCTCGTGCTGAATGCTGATGAAAGCTAACCACAGAGAGACTACATCAAACTTGATGATTATTGTTGAATCACGAGCTTGTTGAGTCACGTGTTAAGTCACGACTACAAACTGTCAATTAAGACCAAACAAAGACAAGCACGTCGAACGCCGATAACGAGCATAATACAATCATTAGGAGTAAAACTACATAGTATTACAGAGCAATAGAGTAGCGTAGTATAAAATAAGAGGAGCGGTAGAGGGGCTATTAACAAGTCTCCATCGTCTAACCCACCATCATCCTCGTTCGAGTCCGAATCAGTTCCTCGCATTTTCATAAAAATTATATTTCCACTGATGCAAGTTATGTAATTCTCACTAGCCACGCACTATCATCACTCGATAGTAGCGCTTCACACTCGTTCGGATGTCTGACGCCGAGCCTGGAAAGTGGGCCTTCTCCCAGAAATTCTACGTGGATTTCAATGCGGCAGCATCTGGTCTGTTCTGCCTCCTTGGGCCATATCTTACCATTGCAATCTAACGCAGGAGCCTGCAGAGCTATTCTCTCGGTTGAACACGCTAAAGAATGGTCACAATGTTAACCCAGCCGCCCTTCAGGCACTACAATCAGATCTCTCTCGATTGACCAAACGTTTAAGTGATGCTACGGGGAGTCTTCCGAGCTACGACCAGAGGCATTGCGAACTTGTAAGTCGTGCACCTTTTCAATAGGAATTTCCAGTCATCCTCTCAGCCAGCAACTCAAGACGCTGGAACAGAGTATCGAAGAACTTCGCGGGGCTTCAGCCGGTGCACCTATCTTTACCTTCAAGCGGAAGGCTGCAAAATCGAAACCGTCGGCTGCACATGCATCGGTCGTTGACACTCCTCCCCCCAAATCAAAGGCAACCCCGATCGAGCCTGCAAAGACACTATCCATGTTTTCTCATCGTTACCTGACTATCCTTGACGTTCACTCAGCTAACGCCTTTGCGGAACTTTCGATATCAGATCTTGACAACTGTATCGTGAATTTACTCAACGGTGAAGACCAGACCAAGATCACCGCCTTCTATATACAACGGGTGTCTAGATCTGTGATTTTGTTACCGCAGATAGCAGGTAGCATCATTCTTCATGACATATCGGGATGTGTGATCGTGGTTGGTTGTCATCAGGTGAACCGACCATTTATCTCTGTTTCGTACCATCATTGTTATCCAATTGACTGCCATTCCTAGTTTCGCATGCATAACTCGACGGGGACTGATGTCTATCTCGAGTGTCCATCAGACCCAATCATTGAACATTGCTCGGGCATTCGCTTCGCAACATATCCAAGCAGTCTACTGCGCGGAGGGTCCCTTCAGGTCAGTCGATTGTTCCTATCCTTGATCGGGACCGAAGGGCTGAACAAGGACCATATCATTAGGGCGACATGCGCTTGTCTGTCAAAGACTTTTCTCATATTCTGCCGTCGCCGTCGCCAAATTGGAGTTTGCTGCTCGAGGAGAGATGTGAAAAGGCATGGCCTGTCGTTACTCTCCGAGATCAGGAGCTACAAATAGAGCTCGAACGTATATTGTCAGCATCTCGGTTGGCGTAGAGATATTTTCGATCTGAAAAAAGTTTGTTGTCGTGTACAATACCTTCTCCCACGTCAGGAGACCCGCCAATTCTTTGCAACAACTTTGCTGGCGTAACAACTATAATTAACGATCATATAACCCATCGAAGATTCAAGGCGAATGGAAGTTTGAGTGAGCAGCTCATTCAAGAATAAGGAGGGGATGTTATTTTAGGCAAATCGTACACTTGAGCGGATAACAGACTCTAGTGATACAGCTTCCGGAAGAAGAGTGGAAAAAATTCAGCGACCGTATCTAAAAAACAGATATTAGACTGAGAATAGATCTTCGTGACTGATACATACTTCTGCAGCTCCCATTCGCGGTTGTCCAACGGGCAGACGTTCCTAGTCTTGAGCCATCGCGAGATACAATGAAAGTGGAAGGCGTGCTGGGACGTGGTGAGCTGCAAACGGATGAGCTGAGAAGAGACCGTACGTTACAGATTCCCCAAGCAGCGTTGCACTCGTCCGTTGATGCTGATACTTGATTCGCTTGACAGTCGATGCCTAGTGGAGATCAGGGGGTTGGACCTACAATACTTGTGGCGATAACGACGCACAAAGGTCCATGATATGATTGCGACAGATAGCACAATTGTCGACTACAATGTCTAGATCTATGTCAGATACACCCGGGGAGACAGGGACGGTCCACACACCCCAAGCCCATAGCGCAACGGCATTCCACTAGAAAGTGATCTAAGACGAGGGAATACGAATGAGTAGTTTATATACCTTTTTGACTTCAAATCTCTTCTTGTCCTCCTTTGCGTTCTTTCCCGATCCCGTCGCTGGTGGATCAACGTCCATGTCGTCTGCCATGAGCGTGAGGGTGAGGGCTAGCACTTGGGAAAGTATTACCTAAGTCATTATTGAGTGGTGATCACGTGACAGGACGCGATCGCGGTTGAGTTCGCCCTAAACTCGTGAACTGGTTGAGTTTCGACCTCGACATTGCAGATACCCTTTGGCGATGTACTGACCATGTCTAATTACAGTTCTAGTGCTGACCCGCGTTCCCCTCAATATGGGACCGCAACCTTCTCCTCATTTACTAACTCGCAATCTATGTTCTCACCCTCGAGATTCTCTTATACGAGCTCTGGTACGTGTCTCGGTCCTACTGCCCTCGTTCGTTGTCATGAAACGCTCTAGATGCACCACTGGGCTCTTCAGACAGCGAAAGCGCACCCTCCGATCGTCGTATGCGGCGCGTCAATGTCTCGCCCACCAGGTCTGGCGGTTCCTACGATTCATACACCGAAGAAAACTCCATCGAAGAGAGAGCCGAAGTAGAGGCAGCTCTTACCGAACTTGACCACGAACTAGACAGTACCGAAGACATGCTCACTGAGTGGTCGCGTGGCTCCGGACTGTCATCTTACACGGGAGCAACCCCGTCGCATGCAACCAGTCTTGATACATACTCCATTTATAACCGCGAAGGTAACCGGCTGAGCACCATTACAGAACGTACGGAGAATATTCCCTCCCGTCCTACGTCGTACCTCCGTGATGGTGCGCGACCTGCGAACCCAACTTCTGAAGGATTCCGGCACTCCGCCCATCGTATCAGCACCGCTTCCCCTGGCCATTTTCACAGTCGATCCGTGACGGATTTGACCTCAGAGCGGGCAACCGGAAGAAGAACAGGCGACCTCATCGCTTTTTTCGAGGATCGCGCTTCCCCATCTGATACTTCCTTTAATCACTCTCGCACCTCGTCAATGCCAGGCAATCGCACTCACAGCCCATTCTCCCCGCATAGCCAGTCTACCCCGTACATGAGCTCCACGACCGGTTACGGATACACCACGACTGGCTCTGGGACATCCACGGGGTATTTGTCCCGCCCCTCGTCCCCCGCGAAGAGCAAGACTAGTTCCACTATTTCCTCGTCCTCATCTGTCTCGGAGCCATTGTCGTCTTCGTCCCTCTTGGCACCGCCCACCAGGGGGCTAACGGCAGGGACTAGCAGAAGTGGCACGCAGCTGACGCCGAGTGATTTTGCAAGTACATTTTCCAACACATTTGCAGAAGCAAGGGCCTCGCCAAGTTCGTCCGTCATCTCACCGGCGGTTTCGTCGTTACGCCGTTCGCAAACATCGCCGCGCTCTCCTCTTACTTCAGTCCGCAACATTGTCGCAGCCTGGAAGGACAGAGGAAAGGCTGAATCGGATACATCCGTTTCTGTAGTACCGAAGCCTGATGGGCGTTTTGGTCTTCGCAGGCGTACTTCACGGCCTGATAAACCGCAGCCTGCTTCGGAGAGCTCCAGTAACAGTCAAAATCCACCAGCAACCCCCAAGAGCGTCAACAGCAATATTATTCCTCCACCGTTTGAAATGACAGAGTTGGGTGCTTATGCGCGCGACAGTCGCCAGGTTTGTGTCAGTATCTTGTATGTTTCTTTGATACTAACAGTATCTATAGCCGCTTCGCAAAGGCGGGTTATGGTACTTGAATGTGCACTCCGGACCTCCATATCATTGGCAGCGATGCGAAGCTTTGCTATACCCCCACATGTTGCTTCTGTCGTGGATTGCATCCGGTGGCGGCAGAGGAGTCGTAACATTGGATCTATACAATTGCAATGAAGTGCGCTCCGTACCTTCCCCGAGCCATCCCAACGCGAACGAGGACGTCGGGACAATTGCCGCTCGCGCGCAAATCGCTGAGGGTGACTGTCCTCCCTTGATGGAATTGCTATGTCCTTTCCAGCTTCTGTACAGCGACGGCGTGGAACGGTTAGCTGCAGAAAGTGCGAGAGAGAGAGTTCGTTGGGTTACTGCTATCTGGTACATCTTTCCTTCATTTCCTTTCTTTTACTGAAAGTTACTTTAGGGAGGCGTTGGATCGATCAGTTGCACTACCGAGCCGCTCAGAACCCGGTTCTCCTGTGGGCTCTATTCGTACAATCCGTTCAATGACGAGTACCACGAGTGCCTCTGGTGCTGGCTCCGGGTCTGGTTCGGCATCAACCGTATTTGTCCCGCCCTTGCATACAATTCCCAGCTTGTCGGACTTGCATAGTGTCTCAGAATACTCGAGCACCGGCTCGCTATCGCATGCTCCGTCGTTTCCCCCACAACACATGCGTACCACGGACGATGCAGCGTTGTCTGCTCAATCTTATGGCTATCCCGGTGATCCACGTGTTATTGCGCCGAGCCGAAGCAGTTCGTTGCGTCGCACCAGCTCACTCACCGATCTAGATGAGGAATTTGCTTCCGCAGTTAGTCGTGCGAGGAATGCGAAGCCTGGTCTCGGGTTCGGATTAAGTCTCGTGGGCGGGGTTGTTTTAGGTGATGGATCACCTGTGACGGTATCCAGCGGTCCTAGGCTCAGCGGCGAAGTACGCATTACCCCACCCCCCAGTGGCAAAACGAAGACCCGCCCACTGTCAGACATCTCGGACGAAAACTTCTTCTCTGCTGGCTCAAAGACTTCATCAAGCGAGCCTCGTACAGCTACAAACTCATTTTACACAATGTCAGATTCCTCTACATCATCATCGGATGTGCGCCGTACCACGACCGACGAGACGGCTTTCGAGTTCACATCTGGTGGCTCCAATACGCAAATCGTACCATCGACGCTTTCCTATAGGCGTACCGAGTCTAATTCCTATTTGGGAGATTCGCATGATGGGTCATACACTTATAGCAGTTACACGTCAAGTTCTCCATCTTCCTTGTCCAGGAGTCTCGGCATTCGGAGGAGGGGCTATGGTAGGAGTTATATTTCCGACAAGGAGAATGGGGTCTCTGGGTACACCGCTTCGCAGAGTCGCTCCACGTTAAGTACCTGGACAAGAAGTCGCTCCACTACTCCGACTCCCATTCCTTCCACCGGGTCACTTTCTGCCCTCGAGATCCCGGACACATCAGGTAGTGAAGGATACGAAACAGCCAATTCCCCTTCGACCGCGTCCTTCAAGTCTTTACCTTCAATCCCTTCCGAGACCGACTACGTAACTGTTGATCAATGCAAGACAGAGGCATCGACCGAGTTTTATACTGTGGATCGTTGCGCCTCGGATATGTCAACCGAATACGTGACTGCAGAGAAATGCAAGTCGGAGGCGGAAACAGAGTTTGTGACTGCGGCGATCTGCGAATGCGAGCGTACGGAGCAATCAGAAACGCATTATGAAACCGCCTCCTTATGCAGGACGATCCCCTCTGAGGCGAGCACGCCGCGCTCATTGGCGGTTGACCTGCCTGTTGAGAGGGCTCCAACGCCACCTCCGAAGACCCCCACAGATGTTCCCTCGCTACAGACCCCAGAATCAGAGGCCCTTCCTGACATCACTCCAGAGTCTGTGCCCCTTCCTGCCTCGGTGTTTAGTCCTACTATATCAAGCGCCAGCCGAGATCTCGAATCGGAACATTTCGATGTAATGGTTGTTCCTCCGTCATCGATCGTAAGTTCCAGCGATCTTTCGATCTCCCTGCCTCCCACTGTGGAGTCGAGCTCTAAGGAAGAGTCTTCCCATCTGCCAACGGTTTCCAGTACCGAATCTTCCGAGTACGCCATGAGTGACCTGCCTGTGAGCGAAGAGAGCCTCCGATCCCCAATCCCGTTGGCAACCACAGAGTCTTCGCCTTCGCCTTCGCCTTCTATCCATCCTTCGCAATGGGCCTCGGAGACCGACTTGTCATACGAATCGTCGCAGCTCCGTCCAACACCTCTCACACAAGTGATTCCCATTCCGGAGGGGCCCGACGTCTCTTTCGAAACATCAGTTATGCGCCCCAGCGTTTCTCCGTTGACTAGTTTCGGAAGTCTGACGGACGTGACACAAACGATCACTACTACTTCGGTGGTCTCAACCAGGCTTCAATCAGTACCGCCGCCGCCGCCGCCTGAGCCACTACCCCCGCCTCCCCCTCCTCCGGTCACCCGGGTCGTCACATCGCCATCTCGTGGGCCGACTCCGCTTTCACTTACATCCTCAGGATCCTCATCCTTGTCTCGCACTCCATCCACAATTTCCACAGTTTCTAGCCTTTCGATTAGTGCGAGTCTAGTAGAGGATGAAGTCTCGGCAGAAGAAGACGTCATGTCACTGGCCGATGTGCCAGCTCCCTCCGATGTATCGACAGAGCCCTCCCTCTTGTCAAGTCTCCACAGCTCGAGTGTAAGCTCGATACACTATGTAAGTATTTCATATAGTTCGTGTCTCGTCTTTTGATTGCGCATAGTATCCTCACCCAACGATGGTTCCGCTTCCCGAATCCCCAGCACCTATTTACTCACCACCCCATTCTCCTGCGCCGTCCCCCAGCGTCAGTGTAAGCACCCCGCAGACAAATCATCCCTCCATCCACTCGGAGCTGGAAACGGCCACTCACACCCAGACCGAGCACACGGAGGTCATTACACACGAAATCGATCGACTTCTAAATCGTATCGACGAATTGGATCGCTTCAGGGGCCAGGAAACTCAAGAAATTGCCGAAAACGTACGGAATATTCGTGACGAGCTATACGATTTGTCGGAATACGTGCGCACGCACATGCTTGAAACTGTGACTGAAAGGGTCGTCACAGAGCGACCGGCGCCTCCGGTTATTCCTCGCACAGACAAGTCTGTTGCTGCCGTCACCGACGTCTCGGAACGCATAGATCAGTCTGTAAGCGCCATGAGTGTCACCTCGGAACCCAGGCCTTCTCCTGTTGGACCTCGTTCGCGCCCAGGTTTGGTTCCAATCCCGCTCTCACCACCTCCTATTCGATCGCCTTCGCTCAGTTCTATGAGTTCCTCCATGTCATTCTTGTCTTCTCATCACTCAGACGATTTTAGTCTCTTGGGTGCCGAGGAAGTCGAGCTAGAAATGCCGCGTTCGCCTGCCTGGCAATCCGAACTCTCATCGCCGTCGTCTGACCTCACTCCATCGATAATTTCGTCCTCCGAGCCGTCACCTGGGCCAACCCTTTCGCTCACTTCGTCTTCTGCGTCTCCCACTCCTCCGCCGTCATCTCCTACCCCCTCCTCGACGGAATCCACCGACTCTAGCGAGACGGCCCGGCCAGTGGAAGGGATCACTATGACGTTGATTCGAGATATGCTGACGCAGGTACGGGAGCAGACTTCCGCACTCTGGGAAGGGCAGACGTCGACCAATGAGATGCTGGACGAACTTCGGCAAGCCCGACCTCCTCCGCAGGATAATAGCGAAATTTTCGAACGGTTCCAGCGTATTGAGGATCTGATCGAGATGCTCATGAATGCCCAGCAGACTAGGATCCAACCTCCTGGGGAACTTTTGGACCACAGAGAAACTGTTCATGTGTCTGATACCGAAAGAATAACCACGGAGAGGGCGTCGGACATAAGACCAGTACGACCTGAAGGTTCGATCACGGAATCGGAGGACTCACAAGCTGACGCAGACAGCTTGCTTTCCCGCATGAGGGACATGATGGAAGCACGGGAGCGGGGTCGTATTCCCCTTCATATGCCCACACCCCGTCAACCGGGTCCTTCGTTGGATGAGCAGTTGATAGAGCTGTTAAATATACCACCCGCACCCGTTCCTTCGGATATTCAGCCGCCGCCTCAGCTCATTCCGTTCGTCTACCAGCCTGCTCCGAGACCATCTCGATCAAGGAGCACTAGCCCAGTACTGAGGCGATACACAGATACGGCACCTCCGTTTTCACAAGCACAAATCTGGTCCCCGGAAACAAGGTATCCACCACTTCGCCCACCTCTGCGACCTAGAGCGCCTCTTGCACATCCTGGAAGGTCTCCCAGAGCTGAACGACCCCCTCATGAGACACCGCCCGTCATTCCCGGGTCCATGCGTGAACGAGACCGGAGTCGCACGCCGAGACCGGAAATGTCTACTCATGATATTCCCCCAGTCCGACCAGAACCACATGAGCCCCCTGAGCGAAGACCAATGGTACGTCCTCCTGGACCGCCTGTGGTATGTCCCATACTTGGTTCCTTGCGACTTCTAACACTATTGCTAGCCAGGACCTTTGTATGATGATGAACGCCCTCCTACTGCTCCTGCAAATCTTGGGGGAGTGGAACCGCCTCCTGGGTCCTATAGCTGGTATCGACCTCGACCCCAGGTACGTTGGGCCTCCATTTCTGACGGCGGAGGTATCGAGATAATGTGCCTTTCAGCCTGGCGCTGTGCCACCGCCGATCGATGGCCGAGGTGCCCAAGGTCCAGCTTATGTCCCTATGCCCCCGGGTCCGGTGAGTGATACCAACTATCTCGCATGCTTTCTAGATGATGAATCCACAAATTCAGACCGTTGTTCAACTGCCACTATTTGACACGTTGATGGCGATTCTACGAGTAAGCTCTATTTCACATATTTTTTGAGCAATCACGTTGATGTTGATGATAGGAACACCGGCTGGCACAACTTGCGACAGTAGACCAACAACGTGAATTGATGAGGTATATGAGCGGTCTGAATGATTGGCTTGAACGAGACGTGCAGGATCGACAAGCCGAATTGAGAGCTGTTACTGCCCGCGTTGATCAACTGAGGGCCGATTTAGGCCGCTTAGCACCAGGTTTGTTCGAGTACCTAATTCTTGTGAGCCAGATCACTAATTATCGAGGTTCTACAGGTATACCCATGCCTCAACCTCAGATGGGGCCAGTAGCTGAGCCTATCGGTCAGGCTCCAGGTTTCGGAATCCCACCCCCTCCTGGTGTTGCACTTGTCCCTCCAGTCATCCCTTCTGGATTCATGCCACAAGGTCAACCCCCGGTGATACCTGGGACTGGACGAACAGCCATGCCCTCTCCGATCCTTCCTGAAGCGCAGGGATGGGGAATGCCAATGCCAGAGCCAGGGGATTACATGCCTACAGGGCCGGATTACATGCCTACAGGGCCGGTTCTTCCTTTAGGGACACCGTATGGGCGTCAGGCCACTCCAGGCCCAGGTGGATACGTTCCCGTCGAGCCCGAAGCTGACGAGGGAGTGATCCCGTCGACCCCAACATCGATCACACGCTCCCCACTACCAGTTCCTGGGCGTGACACGATCATTATTCCGCCCTCGTATACAGGGCGCGAGTCAAGAAGCTCAACATCTACTCATCAGTCGTACCACCCGCCTCACAGTCCTGAAGCGCTACCAATCCCAGTCGGCGACGGTGGACCGCCTCATCAAACGATCATCAATATCCCGCCGTCGCAAGGCCCTATCCCTCCTCCTGGGCAAGTACATTCGACTGGAGATCCTCTCCTTGCTCGAGATGCGGGGCTGGATATGGGCGTACCTGTGTCCCCGTCTATAGGTGTTCAGCCACCCTTACATTCGGGAGGACCCATCATCATTCACCCTCCAATTTCACCTGCCGCGGTGCCGGTGATAGAATCTCCAATTCCTAGGCCGCACGTTATAGTCGCTCAAAGTGACGAAGGCTCTCCGCTTCAGGTACCTGTGACTGACCCGGGGACGCCACCTTCGGTGCACATTCAAAGGTCCCCTTCTATTCATCATGTTCCTACGCCAATCATTGTGGGTCCCTCTGCTGGCGGATCACGTCCAGATAGTCGCGGAAGTCGTGATCAACCTACTCGTCCGGTCTCGCGTTCTCCTCCTAATGTAGTCTCTCGTTCACATTCACCTGAACGTCGTGAACGCCGGCACGATCGTCGACGTTCGTACACTCCAGAAGATGAATACCACAGACCACGCGGTTCCCCTGGGTATGAATACGACCGCTATAGGTACCCTCGGCGGCGGCGACCCTACTACTCTCCTGATTGGTATCGCAGACCGTACTATGACGACTATTCACCCGAACGCAGGCACCGAAGACCTTATTATGACGATTATGATAGGCCTCGCGGGCGTGATTATCCCCCTAGCCGCAGAGGACGAGAGGACGAACATTCCCCGAGAAGACTTCATCGAGATGAACGTCCCGAGTACTCCCCTGAGGATCCTGGTCGCCATCCTCGTACTAGTGGTCCGTCTGAATACCCCCCGGCCACAGAAGAACGCGAGGGCGGTCCGTCTCGCGCCCCTCCATCTGAAACCAGGTCCGCCCGGGATGCAGTTGGGCCACGCCATGAAGCTCCTCCGCCAGCTTCTCCTCCGCCAGCGGCTCCTACCATCATCCAATTAGGCGGATGTAGGTTTATTGTCTTCAACGATATCCTCATGCTAAGCAGGTTCCGCAGATCGTCCTTTCTCTCCTATACCACCGGGAGAGCGCTATCCCCCTATGGGACCCTCGGAGCGTGGACCATATAGTCGCCGACCTTCAGTCACGACGGAACATGCGCCAGAACGGGAACATCGCCGCCCCTCGGATTCATCTGCAATAGGGGGTGAACGAGACCGCCGACCGCCCGCACCACTGGAAGAAGCAGCAGAATTACCACACCGTCAACGATCACCATCTGTACTGGGAGACGAGCGCCAAACTCCTCGTCAGACTCCGGCTTCGACTCCCCAACGTATGCCCTCGCGCGGTGCCGCCCCGCCCCCAGCGATCATGGAAGAGGAACCCGGACGGCAACCAAGCGAAATAATTCCCCATGTACCGCCACCAGGTGAACCGCAGTTTGTTCCTGGGCCGGGCGATGAGGAATTTGAGAATGCTTTACGCGAACGGCAGGAGCGATTGGACGAGGCAGAACGCCAACTGAGTCACATCGTTCATGACGCGCAGGATGCTGAAGGTAGACGTGAACAGGCATTCCGGGACAACGAGGATGCGAGGGAGCAAATCTTTCTCGATAACGAGGAGCGCAGAGATACAGAAACGAGACAACGAGGCGACGCATTGTTCCACGAATTGGAAGAAAAAATTGCGAGTGTGCCGCAAATTCCACCAATCCCTGTCCCACCGCCTCAACCTGCCGAACCAGAACCTTCAATTTTGGAGTCAATTCACTCAGCCGCGCAGGATGCTGCCTGCAGACATGTATCTGACATTTTAGACACCGTACGTCTGGAAAGAGAAGAAATGGTACACGAGCGAGAATCATTAGCCGCTGAACGCGAACTCGAGCGCGCGCGTCTCGAAGAGGAACGCCGACTCCTCGACGACGAACGAGAGGCCAAAATCGCTGCTCTCGAGGCTGATCTAGCTCGCACGCGCGCTGAATTGGACAACGAACGACAAATGCGCATGACTGACGCGGACGAAGCACGGATGGCGGCGGCAGAGCGTGACGAGGCACTTCGCAACCAGTTGGCCGACCTTACTAATATGATTCAGCAGAATCAAGCTCTTTGTGAGGAGAAGAAGGCGCTTATGGATGAACACTGGGCAGAGAAGCAGCGTTGGAAAGAGGAACGTGATGCACAAATGCAAGAGTTGATGGGTATGGTTGCGCGGATTGCGGATGAGCAGCTAGCCGCCAAACAACGCGAGGAAGAGCAGAGAATGGCAAACGAAGGCAAACCAGGTAAACTGAACGGAGATTCATGCTTGATACACAACTCAAATTGGTGAATAGGGATCGAGCAAGTCATGGAAGAGCTGCATCGGCAAAATGCTGAGCAAAGAGAACTCCTTAATGCTCTTTCAGACAGTGAGTGGTTCCAACTTTTCCCGATTTCAGTGTTCATCGGAATTTTAGGTTGGAGAGCGGACAGTAGCCGACAGCACGAGGAGACTATCAATGCTGTTCGCGCAACTGCAAACGAACAGGTTCCTTACAATGTCCAGGGTGTATGTACATACACCTTGCTCACCCTGTCTACATGACTGACGTTGGCTGCACAGTACTTGGACGAATTTAGCAAAGCGCTCGCCACCGAGGTTCGTATGCTCTTGGGCGAGGTCGGGAAGCTGCGTGAAGAGCGTCGCAATATTCAACAGTGCGTATCCATTTACGAACGGTCAAAACCCGGATGCTCATCCCCTTCGTAGTGAACTTGGATACCTCATGATGATGAAGTCGAAGTATGGACCGGGTGGAGAGTTTGACCCTGACTGGTTCGATGCCTTGTTTTGGGTCAATTCGCTCTGGCTCATAAATGCTACAGGAAACCACCAATGGGCCCGGCGGGTCCTCCTCCAGCTCCCCCTCCACCCCCTCCGGAGGTCCAGGCTCCACCTGAGGACATGCCTGCGGCTCGTCCAGCTTGGCGCACTGTTCAGCCGCGGTCGATGCGCCGCCCCCGCAGGAGGCAAGACGCGCCGCCTCCGCCGCCGCCTCCCGAGCTAATGCCAGAACCCAGAGAAGTACGTTCGTGGCATATGTGGCAGCGTGAGTTTAGGCGTGTTTCAGGTTCTCGAATGAGTTGATGACCTTGCTTTGCAGCGAATCCCGCGTTTGCACCTAGTCCGCCATCTGTTGAACCCACGCTACTTGTCCCTGATCAAGGTAGCCCTGGCCTATTTGGTCCTCGTTCACCTCGCGATTCGTACCGTGGCTAAAATTTCGATGACATTGGACCCTCGAGGCAAACGGTACGTGAGAAAGCGTTGGAGGCCTCCCTGTTTCCAACACCCACGATATTTAACGCCTATCTTACGACCTGGGATTAACCCAAACGTTTCTCTTTTTCGCGATCTCTTATCATTATATCTTGCTTCTCGATCATCTCATTCATCCATCTTGTTCCAACACACCTTTTCATATTTGATTGTTCTACTACGTACCCTTGGAGATGGTCAAAATGTGCTGAGCGCTAGACGTGGCATACATGCTCTATTTTAAAATGTTATGCGTTTACGAGTTATGACTCTGTTTTACGGTATGCTTGAATCTATGACGTTTCTTCTCTGAGTGGTCTGATCCCGTGCACAAGTTCCCGAGTGCCACGGTCCTAGCGTATAACTTTTTTTTTATGGCTGGACTACGCACGGGTGGTGGTGACGCGCACTCAAGTACTCATTATCCATCACCGTAGATGGACGACGAGTATCGAGTGTTGCCCCTGGAATGGGATCATTGCTGCTGGTTGCTATTGGTCGACATGGGTGACGGTGGCGCACTGGTACTAGCCCGACAAATCCGCACCTCAAGTGTGCATCGAGATCAACGTGGTTATGTATCCACCTTGGAGGAGACGGATGGATGGATAAGATCCCGCGACAGGTATGATACCAAGAACCGAGATAGAAATGGTGCGATAGTGGTCGGCCGAAAGCACGAGCAAACTTTTAATTGTGCGCAATGCAATGTGGCGAAAACGTCATATTGCAACGTATATGTGCTCGGTCTCCTGCTCTTCATTCATAGGTGTCGGCTGCGAGTTGGCATTACTGAGATTCCTGCACAGCGATGGCTTCTAACGTGCGCTTCAACTTCTTGAACAGGCCCTCCGTCAGTTGAGTTGGTCCGTCAGCCGTGCAGAACCGGTAGGAGGGCATAGCTTGATAGGTATGGGGTAGAATCTTATCAAGGGCACGAAGCACATTCAGAGGCAATATGCGTAAAATGATGCGAGAGCGCACCTTACTGTCTTCGACGAGCACAGAGGCAATGATATCATCGGGATCGCCTACTCGGCCCAAGGCGGGGACGTTACGGTAATCTGATCCGAGTCAAAATCAATGAAGCTACGCAGCAACAAAGAAGCGCACCGTGAATGTGCATCCATCCTTGCTGGAGCTGTATGGCGCTGTTGGTCCAAACGTCATCTAAACCCTCGCGTAGAGCTTCTTGGATTGCTTGGTGCAAGAGCGGACGGAAGCGTGCTGTGCAGGGCGGGACAGTAAGATACTCTGGCAGCGCGGGTATGTGACAAGAACACACAGTTTTCGACAAAGTCGTTTAAGCCGGCTTCGACGTTTTCGTTTCCATCCTCTGTCACGGCTGGAAGCCAACCGAGGACGGTGGCAGAATAAAGAGAGGGGGGTGGAGTAGGGAGAAAGGAGAGAGCATAGACAGGAATGGAGTGGGAAGAGTCTGGTTCTCTGGGTAGTGGGAGGAGGTGGTAGAACAAGTCGGGGCGGGAGGGGTCAGCCAAGGAAGAAGACCACCGGGAGAATTGGGGACGGAGGTGGGTTATCCGGAGACGAGGAGGTGCAAAGGGTAGAATAGGCCGGAGACGGAGTTGTGCTGTGGAGAGGAGACGTCCTTGAAGTGGTCGAGTCGACCGTGTCAGTCGAGTAATCCGAGACCACATCCCAAGTCAACGTGGGAACTATCCTAATTAGAATGTCATCGGGACGTGAAAGTATTACATAATTTACTATACAGTACCAAGCCTCATATTCCCCACGAACCATTCCCCCCTCCTTTTCCTCAGCCACTTCAATCATCCGACAGGTACCCCTTCCCGTGCACGGATTTGACTTGCAAGTACTCACCGTGTGTTTTATAGAATGAGAGAGAAGTGGAAGAAAAAGCGTTCTCGCAGACTCAGACGTAAGCGCAGAAAGATGAGAGCCCGTTCCAGTACGTATCAGCCTTTATCTTTAGACCGGCTCTCATCACTCTGTCGTCAATCAGAATAAACGACATGCTGCAGTCGAGCTCGTGCAGTTAGGACGCCTGCTCGAAGCACAACCAAAAATATGCAGGTGGCCATGGTCACATCACATTGCACGCACGCTCTCCTACCTTCTGGGAACTCGGAGGGACGATGCCCCTTCCCCTCTGTTGCCGGGACTCGCAGGAAGGGGAAGTGGGGACTGTAGGGTCATTGATTGGAACATTGTATCCTTAATTTGCCAATGATTACATTTGCTCTGACTGAGTGCGATCACAAGTCATATTTGCCCCACAAGTGTGGCTGAATAAAGTGGATCTGGTCCCTCATTCCATTACCCAGTGTATGCATAGATTCATTTCATGTAGAACAAAGGGATGAGTTCGCCTCACTTGCTTTTCGATGGAGCTGGCTGTGCAGGCAACCACTTGACAGGATATTTATTGTATACGGGCCAAGGTGGAAGAACGACCTACAGCATACCACGCCGTCAGTACTCCTCAACAAATTGGAGCCCAAGTGTGAAGTTTCGTACCAACCCAAGGACGACCGTGGAGAGACCAAATGTCCCCATTGTTACACGCAGCGATTGGAGTGCAAATCCGAGGATAAAGGAAAGAACCTAGGAGGAATTAAACACACATCTTGCGAGAAAGGATCCACGTACGGTACTCGCAATGAGCACTATGCGAATAATATCGTCTGCTTTCTTTTGGCCATGAAAGTCCTTGTATGGGTCAGAAACAGCCTCCACACCAGAACCACAATGTACTGACGATTTTGGCTTCAAGGAGGTCGCGAAACGATGACATGATGAGTGACACGTTCGAACTGTTGATTCGTTTCTGATGTATTACATTACGTAATAAATTGGAATGATAAATATGGGTCTCATGAATATAACAAAGCTGTGCTAGTTTCCCCGCCATCCGAGGCACGGAAACTTGATCACTACGGAATACAACCAAGGACAACAAAAAAGACGTTGACAACTACTAAACGTTTTCTACTTGAAAATGAAACGCGCTGGCACGTCCTCGTCGAGCCATAAAATCATTCTTAAACCCGGTGCCGGCCGTGGAGGGGCCACGATCATCACCCGGCGGTCCAACACCCCCGTTGTGCCCGCCCCCATCCCCTCCTATCCCGACGAAGCCGACGATGACGACATTCATACGAAACGTGAGGAATCTGAAGGGGTGTTAGACGAGGAGGAACCTCCTGTGGACGGTGCCGATGCGGACATGGATGGTGACGGGGAAGGCGACATGGAGGGGAGCGGCGGCGAAGAAGTGCACGACGAAGATGTCGCTACCTCCGCGCGACCCCGTGGACGGCCGAAAGGACGCCCGCGCGGGGCTGCTGCTCCGACTACACCTGCAGTGCGGGTCAAGGTCAAGGGTCGTGCCCGAGGTAGAGGCCGTGGTCGCGGAAAGGGCTTGACGGCCCGCTTCGGGGAGGGAGGTGAGGAAGGTGATGGAGAGGAAGGCGAGGAGGGTGGACGTGCATGGCGCAGAGTTGGAGACAAGGTTTACTACATCGAGGGCGACGAGTTCGTCACTGAACCGGACGAAAAGGGAGACCAAAAGATTGATATAAATGGAAACCTACTTGATGGTAAGTAGCGATCACGTTTCGTTCTAGGGCATCTAACACGTCCTAGGTCGACGCTTCAAATGCAGCACCTTCATCCTTCCAGATCGACATCCCACACGACAGTATATGTTGGCTATCGATGCCGCACGTTCCTCGGGTTTCCGTGACTCGTTGTACTATTTCCGCCGTAACGCACTTGCGCTCAAACTTAGTGCTTCCCAACAAGAAAAAGAAGCCCTTATACAAGCCGGAAAGCTAGGTGCTCATCTCAAGACACGCAGTGTCACACTGGTCACCGCGCGAAGCGCATATAAACTGCATGGGGCAAAAATGATCATCGGTGAGTCGGTCGAAGGAATCAGTTAGACATTCAAGATTTAGACCTTGGTGCTCCTCAGATGGGCGTTGGGTCACGGATGATTACTACGAAGATCGCGTACTCGCCGAAATCACTGCCAAAGGCCTTTCTCCGGGTGACTTTGTTGGCGAGCTGCCAGATCCAACCGCCAGTTCTGCGAGCAACCTCCCCGCCATCTCTACGCCGAGCCAAGCGCTTTCAGGAACGAGCCAGGGCGTATATCGTGCAGGGGGTCCAACTACACTCTTTGGTGGCTCTGGATGGGGTCCATTCAGTGACGGACCACATAGTGCTGTCAGGAAAAGCATGTTGACCCGAGAGGGTTTAACAGAAGAGAACTGGATGTGGGAAGCTTCCAAGAGGGTACGTGAGATGAATGGTGAATGGACCAGGATGAGGAAAAAGACAAAAATTGCATGCGGTGGGGTTCTAGACGGCAGTCCCAGTTTCGGAAAAGGAAAGGAAAAGGAAGAGACCAATGGCATGACGGACGTCGATGGCGAAGGTGACACGAGCCAGAAGAAAAAGGCAGAGGATGCTAAGCTTCCGTTGGGCGTGTATGAACCACACACGGGGCTCGTGCACTGTGCGTTCCTGCTTTCATCGCCATTGAACGAGTGCGCGCTGATGTCGACCTTGTTAAACAGACTGCGCCGACACACAGCCGGCCAAGCATCGTTGGGAGTTGGTCGCTTCTGAACGTATTCTTGGCGGAACGAAGGTAGGAAACGGCGCGTGGGCTTTGGCTTGGGTGGATACGTGTCTCCAGCTCCCAGGTCCGAACGACTCGGATCCATACGTGGCGGAGAGAATTGCATTGATGGCCCCTCCGAGCTAGTGTCTCACAGTGGGTGCACGAGATAACAGCCAGATAAATGTCCCTCTTCAAGCAACGTTTCACAAGTTGAGAAAAGATGTACCAGTACAGTTCGAGAGGTACTTTTCAACACCTTTAAACGTATTTGAGCACTATAGAGTAACTAGTAGATGCCTGTGTATGCGTGCTCCGAACGGTGGGCGTGCGTGTAACGATATGCAGCCTCAGTTCATTGACATTCGGCCAAATCCATGTACTAAATCCGTATCCATTGTATGCCCCTTGAATAAGGCGCACACCGAAAGCGTATATGTGGCCTGGAGACGTGATCCGCCAGTATTGCTTTCCGTGTCCAGATATCTGTGATCCTTTCCCTGTTGGAGGGGATCTCATGTACTCGTTCATTGTTTTATCATTTCCAATCAGTAGCATCACGATGTGTCTCAACTTGTCTCAGGAGAATAAAATAAATGGTCAAGCCGTTGAACGATAACCGACGGGATATCCCATGTCCTATCAATCTCCTCAGACCGAGAATGAATTATGATGTCAGTTCCAATCTGAGGAGCGAGTTGGCCGAGAAATTTCTGCTTCTTCAAGTTGTAAGGGCGCCTAGTTGCAACATAGTGACACGTTTCTCTTTTTTGATCAGTTAAACTGACAGATGGCATCAGGAGCACTGAGTGGGTATCAGCGAATACCCAATCTGTGACATCACAGTAGACGGGGTAGTAAAGTATAGCTCTTCTTTCTAAAGATGGAGAGTGCAAGGAAAGTGTGAGACGGATTAGACATATAAGACAAACAAGAGAGATCAATAGAAAGTCAGAACACTGTTTGTCGTCGGCCGGGTTGTATCAGTATTGATGACCCGACCTTTAGCTCACTTGCTATGATGGCTATCGTTATCCGTAGATAATCAACCTAAGTGAAAGAGAATTAGCTTTGGTGATAAATGCGCAGATGCATACACATTCGGGTCTCAAGCCGCTATCCCAGTCATTACTTCATAAAGTCCGTCCCCCATCCTTCGACCCAATACTCGGCTCCAAAACTGCATAATAGGCTCCCATTCGTCTCCAGAACGTGGCATACACTCCTCTCCTTGACTTCCAGGCTTTATGACCTGCTTGATATTTATGAACCCTTTTGAAAATGCGATGGATGTATCCTTAGAAACAGAACTTCGAGAAAAGTGCAAGAGACGTGTAGGACACGGCGTCGCAAGTGTTGGATAGGAGAGAAGCGGACCACACACGGAAGCCAGCGAACCCAAATGACGAGGTGAGGGGGCTGGATCTAGTTCCACCTTGGACGTTGATTTTACCCCTACAAGCTCCTTTTTCCACCATGCAAGGGTAACTTCTGCGGCGACACTTCCCCCTTGACCGAAACCAAAGAGATGGATGCGATTTGAAGGCCATGCACACTCTGCGACGAGGTAGTCGAGTATTTTGGCCATGGCCTGGAGAATCGATGTTGGGTTGGGTCGTTCGATAATTTCGCCGAGGGGGTCAAAGGAAATGTACCATTGAAAGGCTTGTTCTTCAAGATAAGGAATCCTATGGGCTAGCGCTCAGCATGATTGATTAATCGCGGCGAATGCGGAGGATTAGTACTGCTGGGGAGCACGTAGCGCGAGGGTGGCCGTTTGCGGGAGATGGAACGACCGGCCGAGCTTCGCGAATGGTATATGATTGTCTCCTAAACGATTGGCATTTATGGGAAGTATAGTAAATGAGGCAGAGGATATACTGACCGAGTCCGTGGAGAAGGATCAAGAGGTTCTCATCTGTTCCATCGTCACTTGATGTGTAAGAGAAGACGAGTGGCATCTTGGAAGGTTTTGGAGCAGGTTTGATGCGTGGTGACGACGTTAGCGACGAGGATGCACGCAAATGTACCATGTTTGAGTCCGACATTTGGTTCAAGTTGAACGTTGGAGCTTGAGTTGGGGCAAGGGACTTCTCCTTCAAGTTGCACCCCTCCCACGCTTTGCTCGCCGACGAAGCCGTAATGGACTGGAGTCTCGCTGACACTTCCAACCAGCTAGTCAACCAGTCCCCCATCTCCCAGTACTAATTTTTGAGGCCCAGCATGGCGTTCCTTTGAAACGGAGTCGCACATCCCGTGATCGAGGCACGAGTCTACTGATCCTTATCTTTCGATTTTGTGGTGAGCCTCAGTTATCTGCTTTCCATCCGAAAATTGTTGAGAAGAGTGCTGAGAACGCTACACCCTCCCAGTCTGCAAACATGGTTGCCCCTATTGACTATGGCGACATCGAGTTTACCAGACCTGCCGATAAAATCAAAGCTGTCAATGTTCCAGAAATTCCTGAGGAAATTTTCACTGGAATGAAGGCATATGAAGATGCAGCTAGAGGTATGAGCAGAGTAGCAACTACAGGTGTGACTAGTAAATGTCACCACTAGGTTTCAGTTTGCGCGGTTTCGAGCGCATCGCGAAGGCAGCCACGAGGGAAGTCCCTGGTGGGATATTCCTATCTCATCGTCCCGAAGATGCCCAGGTGTCCCAAGTTTACAGGATTTCAACCGATCCCACCCATAATAAGTTGGAGCGTCTCACATATTTCACCATTGGGACTGGCCGGATTATATCCACATTTAGGCCGATTTTTGGAGAGGACTGGCGTGGCATACACAGAGCAGGTGGTGCGATCATGGCGATGGACTTTAATGGCAACGAGCACTTTCAACTTTGGTGAGCACATAAGCAATACCACTCATACCCTTATTGATGTGCAGGGACGTAGGCGTTACTGGGAAGACGCCCTATGTGAACAAGTCTTGCCCAAAATCGATGGCGAACTTGATAATGCCCCTGGTAATGGTCGCATTGAGAGACTGACCCATGACGACTATAGGTACAATCATATTGTGATATCCCCATCTAACAAGTCGGCTACGTTCGTTATCTTATTGATATATTCTCATGACTGTTCTCAGACTAATGGCGTTTGTCTCCAACAAGGAAAACAACACCGATACCCTTGCTTACTTGACTCGTCTCGTGGGCTCTAACACGGGGGCTACTCTCGACTCGACTCCTTTTAGTCTCCCGTCTACGCTGGTTACTCCTCTCCTCCGGCATGGAAAAACCGAGCGATGGGTCACCCTATCTATCTCTCTCGACGATAAATACCTGCTTCTCACAAACGCTTACGGAAATGCCTATCAACCCATGTTCGTGGCTGATATTTCTGCTTCAGGCCCGGGCAATGTTGAGCGCGTCGTTCTCCCTGGCTCCACAGAATGTGAGGAGGTGACAACAATAAGCGGCTCTTTCTCCCTCAATCCATCCGATCCTCATATAATATATATCATCACGAACGCCTACGGTGATTTCGACTCTGTCGTATCGTATGACATCGGTCAGCGCGCCGTAACACATATCACTACTCCCAACCTTGGTGCCTCTGTCCCTGTTATAAGACCTATCGCATGGGAGGTGGGACACCTCGGCGTCACAGACTCCTGCATTTACTTTACCGCGAACGAGGAAGGCTGGAGTACTTTCTACGTTATGCCCCTTAATGGTCCAAACGAAAACACGGTTGCAGAGGTTAATCTTGGGTGGGAAGGGGGCCGGATCTCATACTCGCACAATGGGAGAAACGGACGCCCCTACGAGCTCGCATTCTGTCTTACTTCATATCGATCTCACGGATTCATCCAGAGGGCTATCCTTGATCTAGAGACCTTCAAACATGCTCATGATGGGAGCGCATACGTGGATATTAGGATGACTCCTTATGTTCAGGCCACGGCACCCGAGATACCCAAGGCCGTCGCGCCAAAGTTGATCAGATACAAAAGTTTTGACGGTTTGGAAGTGCCTATTTTGTATTATCATCCGAATGGGGGGAAAAGCAAGGCCCCTGTTGTGATCGTCATCCATGGCGGCCCTGCATCGCAGGCCACCGTACAGTATAGGACGTATGTTTAAGCAATTGCGCCTCCCAAGCATTCAACTGACGAGATGCAGTGCAACCCATGGTTATCTTCTAAACGAGACTGGAATTGCCCTGATTTATCCCAACGTAAGAGGCAGTTCGGGCTACGGAAGGAAGTACATGTCGCTTGATGATGTTGAGAAGCGTGAGGATTCGGTCAAGTAAGTTTTGTGGCTTGCTTTCTTGTCACTTTTCGAAAAGGATGGTAGGGACATCAACGCATTGGTCGAATACATCGAATCCGGATTGGCTGAAGAACTGGATTCGTCGCGCATCGCAGTCATTGGTGGTTCATGTGAATATTTAGCGCATTCTATGCCTGATGCAGACGCTAATATTTTGCGATCGTGCTACAGATGGGGGATACATGGTCTTTGTGAGCCCATTCGATCATAGCTTTCCATGCGTTCCTGCTGTCTAACTGGGCACACACATGCAAGGCCACGCTCATGCACTATTCTTGCAAACTCAGATGTGGCATTGCCAACTTTGGGATAGCAAACTGGGTTACTTTCCTCGAGAACACGGCGTCCGTACGCCGTGCGAACAGACGTCTCGAATACGGGGACGAATCAGACCCCCTCATTCGCCGCTTCTTGGAGCACATTTCGCCCCTGACCAACGCAGACAAGATAAGCGTGCCTTTGTTCATCACGCACGGCGAAACGGACACGCGAGTGACAGTGCACGAAGCGGTGTCCATGTACAAGATCGTGCATGGCAAGCCAGGAGGCCAGGCACAGCTTGCGATTTGTGAGGGAGAAGGGCACGGTGAGTGTCCAACTGTCCTTCCTTACGACTCACATGAATTTATGTAGGGTACAAGCAGAAGAGTGTGATTGAATACATCAACGCCGCCACAATCGAGTACTTCAAGAGGTTCTTGTTGTCGTAGTGCCCTATTCGGCTTTGTGGATGGATGTATCGACTCTGAGGAAATATTGCGGTATGTCGTCATGGCAGCAGAGGACATCACTCAAGATTGTGACAATGGTATCCTCTTCTCAAGCACCTGGTACTTGTGAGCACCAATCCAATGTGAGGAAAACCTCACAGAATCAGTGCTACTTGGACTGCTAGTGCGAGCGCCCGCAGTTGCGTTGAATTGAACCTTTCCGACATGTGGATGAATTCCATCCGTGCAAGACGCATGACTCTGCGCGTCGCTTGTCACAGAAATGGGACATCCAGTTTCTTGAAAGAACACCTGAACTTGAAAAGTCACCGGGGCTACGTCACACTGCCTTTCACAGATCCCGCGGCAATCTAATTACGCCTCTTGTATATTTAGCTGGTGCAAGTTTCGTCGCCGTGACCTCTGTTAGCTGGCAAAGCCTCTCCTCCTTATCCTGGAGCTGATTCGAATAAGTTGTCATCCAGTGCAAAACTTTTGGGTGCAAGATTTGGGTACACTTTTGAGATGGTGGTTTACTACAAACACTGATCGGACCGTCCATTTTGATAGTAGGCTGGATGTAGGAGGATCGCCACCGTTCCACTGAAACTATTTCGAGGTACGCGATTGTAGGGATGTTCTTCACCATGATATTCATCCCTACGGCTAATTCCATCACTTCCGCCAAGTCTCTTGTTTTCCCACACAAAATTCCCTGCTTTTCGTACGCTTCTCGTCAATCATGCTTGCTCCCCTTTGTGGAATATTTTCTCTGCCCCGCTCACCTGTTATTAGCTTATTCAAGCGCTCAAGTGGGATTTCTCCGAAACTTGTGCCGCTCATTTATCGAACACAACTAATCAGTCCGACTTGTACTCTTCGATTACTTAGATACGCCCATTCCCTGCAACAGATTATGCTGACTATTTCTGCGTGCGTTACAAAAAAAAGTACATGTGACCTGGTGCGTAAACGAGGTGAGCGGGGCTCATAATCCAGCAAAACCTCTTTCCACCCTTTCCGAAGTTCCTACAGGTGTTAAATCGCAGTGTCATTCACCACTACCTTCTCAACAGGGTGTAGCCGTTTGAGCGAGGGAAACAGAGAGGTACCCCTGACCTGATCGCGGGGTAAAGCGCATTCGATCGTGGGTTTGTGTGTTCTAGTCACACACA
>JBBPTS010000041.1:0-67644 GCA_038094235.1 Fistulinella staudtii | reverse complement strand
TAGGCAAGGTGGCGGACGAAGCGATGGACACAAAAGGCACGTGGTACACCTTGAGCGAGGGTAGCAACCAGCGTACACCAACGCGATCTGGAGGGTGGCTGTGAGTAATAACGATGACTTTGTGTCCACGACGGATGAGGTTGGCACTGAGCATGTAGATGTGGTTCTCTACCCCGCCCACATTGGGGTAGAAAAAGTCAGATATCATCCTGAGCCGCCAAGGTCAGATGTGTGTCAAGCAGAACGTTAAACCCATACGCGATAGACAGCGGCCCATTCTTCATCGCATGCAAGGACGAAAAAAAAGACTAGTTCAGCGGAGGATCGAACTCCGAACCTTCTGTGTGTGAGACAGAAATCATAACCATTAGACCACTGAACTGACCGTAGTATTATGTAATAACCTTATTCACTCGTTGGCCTCGAACCTTTGCATGACGCACGTCATAGATCTAAACCGAGCATTAAAAAGTCTTGTGTTACCCTTTTGCCTGACTTGCGAAATGTCCCTCACTCATAATGACCGCGTAGCTCAAGTCTCCTCCGTCTTCCCAATTTGGGCTTACCCATACATCCTCAGTGTGGTGACCGCTATGCTCTCACTGGCTTTCTTGTTAGGGGACTCGCGGCGAGTCCAACTCACAAAAACGGGTGTCCCACTTCGACCTGGTCCACTCGCGAAATGGTTCTGGCAGAGCCCCATGCCATGAAAAGTACGCACCTCATTCACGTTATTCTCTCTCCGCCCTTGCTAAAAAAAACTCACAGTATGATACGCGCGCTGGCCGCGTTAGTGGTGCAGCATGGCCCCCTTGTCTCTGTTCGAAGTAATGGCCATGTAACTATCGTCATAGGAAGCATGGATGTCAGTCCAGGTATACACCTTCATATCATTCATTGTTCGTTACAGGGCTATTTCACGAGACCCGGTGGCGCTTCTAGGCCCAGATGTGTTTACTCCAGCACGTTGGCTCGCCAAGGGTAGACAAATTAGGGCGGATATGTAATTCTATATATACGTCTTTGGTCGAAGGTATGTCTCTCGGTAACCTTTAAATCTGGGTGCCCAGTCTGTCCACCATTCACTTGGTCGTTCTCATTTGTTTTGGTGCTGGTAAATGCACATGAACAGACTTTGTCCTGGGCGACACGTCGCGGACTGCTTGCTCTATATGAACCCCCTCTGGTCATTTCGTATTCAACGACTCGATGTGCCGATCATCTATGGTGAGAACGACCTTGAAAACCCAGTCGTATGCCATCCCAAGCTATTTGAGGTAGGATATGTATCAAGGGCGGAAACGTACAAGCTAAGAGGACTGATGGTGTTCCCAAGATGAACTATTCAAATAGGTGCGTAATTCGTGCGCTATGACCGAGATTAGAGTCGTGTTGGAGTTTACGGCGGTAGAATGAGACTTGTGCGACACTTTGGCAGCTTCCCAACTGGATTATGGCCGGTTTGGAGCGTTATGAAGGTTAGGGCTTTGTTTTTTGTTTTATGGCATAGACCGACGGGCGAAAATATGTATTTGACCTTCTGAGAAACAACCCGACACAAAACTCATAATTTCGCCAGGAAACCGGAAATACAGCATGCATATACGTCAACGACCAGATGCCAAACAGAAGCTCTCCTGAAGAAAGAGATGGTTAGTATCACAGCATCCTACCATACGTGTCTAAATGACGAACACACTTCACACAGCGTATTACTTTTTCTGGCCCTTCTTTGAAGCAGCATTTGCACCAGCGTTCTGGGAATGCTCTCGACGGTCGGCGGTGCTCTGAGCACGAGCCTTGAAATCTTGATTTTTGCCGGTCCGATCCTGCGCCACATCAATGACCATCAACGTTTCCTACCCACGTACCCATGCAACACTCACTGCATGAGATTGGATACGGGCAGCAGCCTCCTTATCCATGTGATGAGTTTTGCCGCTGGACATGGGGTTCGATAGGTTTAACAATGGGTGAGTTGGAGCAAGTCACGGGCAGTACAATGGGGGCCCCAAGAAGCACAACGGATTTTATACCGTTGCAGCCGCACGTTGGTGCGTAGTCCCATCCTACAAGGATACATGCAAGACAAAGATGGCCATTACGATGGTTCGAGCGAAGAAGGCGGAACACACTTCCACCTGCTTCCTAAGGGAGCCTCCATTGATCTTCGGGGGTCACTCTTACGAGAGTTGGAAGACGGACTTGGGTGGTCAAAGAACGGCTGGAGAAGGAAGGGTAATAAAAAAAGAGTCTCACCAATCCAATTAGAGGCAAACATCGGACACTATAAAATCATTTCATCCACCTATCTCAAACTGTTTGACTCGTGGTCGGGCCATAAACGGACGATAGGAGAGAGGGAACCCAGACAGTCAACAGCTTCAACTCGGAAAAGGGAGCAGAAAGAACTACGCCTACAATCTTGGAGTATGAGGTGCCACGTGGCCGTACCTCGGGCCGATGTTTGCTTGGGTCGATAACTTGCATGTACACTTCAATGCCGCTGATAGCCCATATACTCACAGTCGCAGTGTAGCACCTTCCACTTGCAGAACGCAACATGACTCAGAGGCTCGTGGATCGTACTGCTGCGAGTCTGAGACAGTTGTATACTTTTTCAGGGTCGATAGAACATTCCACAAGCCGTTGCGGAGCCGATTATCACAGGAAAGCTTACTACTGATCCATTCACTTATGGAGTTAGCGGGTGGACGCGATTGTCTCTGATAAGGGGTCCATACCATCGATTGTGGGTCCAACTCGCCACGGTGGATATCTCCAAGGTCGGAACGTTAATGCAATAGAATTTGCATGTACGTACCAAACATGCGGCAGGGCGGAGGGATCCATGCGGGTTAGATACAAATATGAAGGATAGCGATAGCCTCCATGCTGTGAGGACATTTCATATGGAAAAGATTTGATCGCCGTGGTCTTGAGTCTTTGCTCAATTGCTTATCGTGTGTTTGGCATCGAGCCTAGCCCACACATACGGACAACCGCGCATCATTGGCTGAGGCCATCCTAATTCATCGCTTAAGAGAAGAAAGGAGACGGATATGACAAGGTTTATCCTCTTTGGATGGTTTGCAACCCAGCGGGAGGGGAAGACCAAATGATACCATTAGCATCCCTTTGATAACAACAACATACATGGCACACCAGTTAATTTACTTCGGTCACTTCTATCTGTCTCAGAACACCTGACTACGATCTACTTTCATGCGATACCGCACGCACCCATGGCTTTCTAGTTCATCTACCACTTTTCAACTTCATGGGCACTTGACGACTTCTTTATCTTCATCGTTCTTATACTTTTGCACCGTTTCGGCACGAGAAATTTGGCAAAGAACGAACGAGAAACGGGCCCCAGTGAACAAAACGCTGCATACTAATGCGACAGCCTATGAAGAAAAATGATCACATCAGCAGTCTTACATTTATATATAAGTTGTCACTTTACCCCACAAAATACCGCTGGTACCCACCAGCGATAATGGCGCGTCAAGAGAGCACCAGATACAGGGGTGCCTGCAAAAATTAGACGAGGATAGATTGTCAAATGTCTATCGCACGGAGTCATTCTTCATCGTCAACTCACCAATTAAACTACCGATACCTTTATTGCACGAGGGTTAATGGCAAAGGATGAGATTCATAGAGGAATGCAACACACTTGTCATGGCATAGCCCACACCTATTCTCATTCTATGGCGTATGTTAGTTCTGATGCGGGCGTGAGATGAAAAAAGGACAATGATGACACACCCGAGCTCCGAAGGTTCTGGCGTCAGTGCCAACATGGGTGCAGTCATAGAAACAGCTAGAATGGTGAGGAAATTAGTATATGTGAATTTGTATACTAGGACAAGGACACACTAATTCCTGAAAAGAACCCATACAGTGCTCCAAGAGAGATGATACTCGCTCCCGAACCCAGCCAAATAACGCCGATTAACAAGATGGCACACACAATGCTCGAAAAGATTGACAAGTCGATAATCCCGGTGAACCGGACCAAAGCACTAGCCGCGAACCGACCAAAGAAGCTACCTGCGTCCATGATATCTATCTTTGTCATTCTTGAGTTAAACGTATGATCTATGCCAGGATGGGCGACCCACAGAGTAAAAAGAAAAGGAAGGGCTGAGTCCGTGCCCAAGTGCATCCGTCTGAAAATAGAAGAAAGGATACAAATATGTGATATGGTAAAGCATGATCCTAAAAGTTGAGTAAGTAGGGTACAAGAGTCGATCTGGTATGCATCGCACCCTAGGATTATCAAAAGCGATGGAATCTCCATGAAGCACTTCTTTCCCGCGTTCCAAAAGCTGACTGGCGTTGTGGAATTTTGACGCACTGCGCTATACCGGGTACGCATGAGAGTGCAGGACAAGAACAATAATGTGGTAACCAAGGCCGCACTGATCCGTACACCAGTCCCAAATCCAAGTGGACCATTCAACAACTTGTTCAACATGATCGTATGTGTGATGCCACCGGCAGATATGCCTGCGGCGGCAATAGACATCGCAGCTGCACGCCGATGCTTGAAATGGTGAGACAAAATGGCTAGGCTCGGGACAAACAGGAGCCCCTGGCCAATACCACATGCGAGGCCTTGAGCAAGTAAGATCTGGCTAGTGTTCAATAATTATTCCAAAGTAGATTTGATTTCAGAGAATCCTACCTGGTAGTATTTCCCTGGCCGCACGAGGGACAGCATAAACATTGAGAACGATACGAGAATGGCACCGGTGATATAGACGTGGTAGCTGATGGTAACCATGAGGATCGACAGCAGGGGTATTTGAAGTAGTCTCACAAATAACCTTTATCGAACAAGTGGCCAGAAATTGGACCCAGTGCAGTGACCAAGAATGTAGCCAAACTTCCGATCCACCTGTATAATGTGAGGTTAAACATGCAACGAGGTGTTCTGATCATTAACTCACGATATCGTCGATGGGCTCTGGTTTTGAAGATAATGTTGTGCGTAGAAAACTAATCACATGGTCGGAATTGGTGAAAATTTACAGGCTTATATTTGGTGAAAGGCTGACCTTGATATACACCAAAGGAACTCGTATATCTATTTCAATGTAAGAGATATACAAAAAATAAATGCAAATGACACACCCGAGCCCACAGAATTGAGCAAGAAAGCTTCAAGGATATGAGCAATTTCCACCCCAAGTAAGGGTCACACTCTTACGCGCCGAATACGTTGCACCATGCCTGCATGCCACCATCGGGTAAATCCAAGCTCGGATCTGCAAGGGTTGAGGGATGGGAAGACAAAGCACTGTCAACAGAGTTTCTTGGTCTTGCGGCCTCGTCCTGCGAGGAAATAGGATCAGATGCAGGGAAGGACATCCTAGTACAAGGGAAGGGGGGGCGCGGAGAGAACTTGGTGATGACTCTTGGCGATGGTGTTACATTTGTACCAAGGCCGAATACGCATTTGGACACAGAACATCTCTGCCAGTTATCGTGGGTTGTGAGACAAAATTAGTACGGCACTAGTGTCTCGAGTAAATCTTTCGCATAATAGACCGAGCCCGGAGGCAAGATTAAGTGTCAGTAAGCAGTAAGGTCAAGAACAGGGGAAACTTGGAGATTGTACGATGATGAAAATCAATCAACATTACAGCATATGAGCCAAGAGGACCCTGGGTTAGACGTCGGGCCGATAAGCAAAAAAAATTAGGACCCATGAATTTCTGCGTTGAAGCATTCAACAGACATTCACGCAACGAATTTCGGTTTGATCGGGATTGGAAATACTGATCGTTTGGACCGATATCGAGTTCACCGCTGCGACAAGCTGGAAAACATGAACAAGACCACGACAGAGATGACATTGAACCTGAGCCCGCGGGCGAACGCCACACGTTAGCAAACGCTCGGGTATCAAAAATCAGGACGGGATACCTTCCGCATCTCGTCAAATTCGCTACTTGAATTGAATTCCCTATAATAGTACAGCCCCACAGAGTTATAACGGCCGCGGCATGCAGTGTAGCATGGTGCTTACATGTGCGTAGTTGTCGGAATAGCTCACACATGCACGACGCCGAGGAGTATTACCTTTTATACATCCGCTGAGACTCGTGGCATTTTCGCAACGATTATCGAACGTCATCCAACAGTATTCTGAAATGGACCGTGAAATCCAGAGTACCTAACGGCACTTGACCAGCTAAAGGACATAGATCATTCGTTTAAAATGCTCACCGAGTTGTGTTAGCCATGGATGTGCTGGTGTGTAAGCGTAACTTGTTCGTGTGAATATGTGCCATTGGACAACCGAGACAGGGGTAGTCTGAGACTCGAAAGACGTATGACGGGCCAAGACTCGAGATGAAGACGTTGCCGGCTTGAAACCTGAGCTTGGTATGTCATCAAAAAGGAAGCATCACAGCTGTGTTCGATACAGGCATCGTAATCTGCACACCCGGATATGTTGACAATGATAAATAGACTTCTTGTTTACCCCGGATGTTCATACTAGCAAACCATTTCAGCGGCAGCCAAGCGAGGAACATTTGCATCTCAGGGTCGTTCGGCGCGGACTTGGCGGAGTCATGTTGGTCAGGGACACAGGGGCCAATCTTCAAGTTATCATTCAGTGCGCCTGAGAAGTTGAGTGAGGGTCTCCCGCTGACTCATCCCCGGCAACCTCCGACCTCTCTGTAACCACCCTCCCGCACTGCCACATCGTGTCGCGGCAGCGTACCTGTCTCGTGCGCAATATCTGAGCCGTTGACGGTGGTTGTGGACAGTGGCAGCTTGGATTTCAGTATATCAACGGCATTTTGCCAGCCTATCATAAACCCAAGTGCTTCACGGTTGACCCTTTAGGCGGCGGTTAAAGTTACGGAGGGAACAAGTAATCCCGCTATGTTATACATACTACAAGCCACAGTAAAACCACTATGTATCCCTGCCATGTTGGTAAATAAAACAGGAGGAACACTTATTTGAATTACATATGTTGATGCTCAGCGTCTTGTCACATTCATAAGTACTCTACATCGTGATCCCCCTTTCTTTCGTCATTCGAACACCTCGAGATAGTGTCGGCACGGGACAGTTGCCAGCGAATAAACGAGATACGTGCGCCAATGAACAAAATGCCGCATAAAAGCGAAATGACCTATCAAGAGGAAGAATCTCATTGTGAATACTTGAAGACATCACACGTCAAAGATGAACATACCCCACAAAATACCGCAGGCGCCCACCAGTGATAGTGGCGCGTCAAAAGGGCACCGGCGATAGGGGAACCTTGAGCCAGATAGGAAATGGTTGTGGCTCTTTTGTATATCTTTCCTTCAACTACGACTCACCAATTAGGCTACCAATGCCTTTGTTACAGAAGCGTTAATTAGAAAGGATGGGGATTGAAAATTGAATGAGGACGCACTTGTCATGGCGTAACCAACTCCTATTCTCACTCTATGGTAGGAGAGAAGGTGGGTGTTAGCTCTGATTCCGCTCAACAAATCAAAGACACACCCCATCTCCGCAGGCTCAGACATCAGCGCCAACATGGGTGCGGTCATGGCGATATCTATGATAACAAACCTTCAGTACAATAGCGAGTGAAAGTCGGCTCAGACACGCACCAATTCCTGAGAAAAAGCCATATAATACCCCAAGGACAGCGACGCTTGCTACCGAGCCCAACCAGATCACGCCGATGAACAAGACGGCACACGCGAATGTCGATATGATCGCAAGGTCAATGACCCCCATGACTCGAACAAAGGCACTGGATGCAAATCGACCAACGAAGCTGCCCGCATCCATTATGACCACCTGAGTAGTATCTCATCAGGAATTCGCAATACAGGAATAAACTGCCTACCGAATAGAACGCGAAGGAAGGCTTAAGCCCGTGTTTAAGAGAATCTGTCTGAAAGTAAAAGAAGGGGTATAGATATGTGATATGGAAGAGTGTGATCCTAAGAATATGACGACCTGTGAATGAGCATCGGAACACCAGGAATATGAGCATGTACGGTACCCAATGATCGTTAAAAGCGACGGGATCTCCGTGAAGCACCTCTTTATCGACTTCCAGAAGTGGACCGGTGTTGAATGCTGACGCACGACATGATACCGAGTACGCATAAGGGTACACGACAAGAACAACAGCGCAGTGATAAAGGCTGCGCTGATGCGTACGCCAGTCTTAAACCCAAGTGGACCATTCAGTAACTTGTTTAGCATGATTGTATGGCATATGCTACCAATAGATATACCCGAGGCGACAATCGACATCACGGCGGCTCGATGGCGCTTGAAGTGATGCGAAAGTATCGCAAGGCTAGGGACAAATAGGAGTCCCTGGCCGATGCCACATGCCAGGCCCTGAACAAGCAAGATCTGTCCAGCGTTCAAGTATCATTCCAGCGTCGTTTTTTTAAAGAACCGTACCTGGTAGTATTTCCCAGGTTGCACAAGAGACAGCATAAAAGTTGAGAGCGATACAATAATGGCACCAGCGATGTATACGTAGTAGCTAGTGGAAATCGTGAGGATCAATTTCAAGTGAGCCGTTGGAACACGGGCTCACAAATAGCCCTTGTCGAACAAACGGCCAGATATCGGACCTAGTGCGGTTACTAAAAATGTAGCCAAGCTTCCGATCCACCTGCGTGGCATTGTAGTCAGAAATGTGAAGAAGTCGGTTTCACGTACGATATACTAGACGGGCTCTCGTTTTGAAGGTAATGTCGAGCGTAGAAAGCTGATCACATTTCTAACAATCAATCACTATGTCAGGTGCAATATAGAAAACATCACCTTGATACACGCCGAAGGAGCTCGTATAGCTACTGGAGCGTAAGAAACAGGCAGGTACGTCAACTATGCATCACATACCCAAACCCGCAGAAGTGGGCAAGAAAGCTGGAAGTGTGTGTGTATGTATCAACCAAGGAGACAAATATGATCTTACGCGCCGAACACTGTGCACCATGCCTCTATGCCGCCCTCGGATAAACCCGGGTCTGTGTTTGCAGGGGGAGGGCAAGATAATGGACTGTCGCCAGAGCCCCTTGACTTAACGGCCTTGTCCTCCAAGGATACAGGACCGGACGCGGAGAACAGCATCCTTTAGAAAATGTGGACAGGTAAAACAGTGAATGGAATGGCGTTCCCCCCCGCTATATAAGGATTGCCATGCGGTTGGGCACGGAACTCCATTGCCAGCTGTCGCGGGGCTGTGTAACATGGCTTTTGGGGAAACACTGATCGAAGGTGTTATTCGCATGTCGCAGTGCACCGCACTTGGTATGGCCTAATAAAGAGAGCAAAACTGTTGGTCATGACGGGAATCACGACACCCATAAGCCCCTAGCGCTGGATTGGGACATAAACACGGTATGTTACCAACTTACCATGCGGTGAGCCACGGATGTGGAAGGCCATTGATCATTTGACCCCGCATTGAACACGTAGGTGCTAATTGATGATATGTTCCTGAAACGATTGCGAGCGCAAGCTTTGACCAGCCTTCACCGGTTGAAGCGTTTTATCATCAATGGACCTTAATACTGGCCGTATTTAGTGAAAACACCGTCTATCCACGCGGTGCGTTCCCATAGAAAAGGATTGGGTAGTGATCGCACGTAATGCGATAGGGTGTGCATATCAGGGCTCAATAGGTACAGCTAACTATCAGGGGTCTTACCTATTTACCGCCAGTCTGCGGTGGAAACCCTTGCCATTTTCACGATCACCATTGTTCCAGGCATGGGATCTGCTGTGGACTACAAACTAATAATCCTCAAATCTGATGACCACTGCGGACGCGTACATGGTCGTTGCCTATCTTCTCTTCTACCGGATATACATTTTACCGGTGCCGAGTAGCCTTGAGACCCGAGAACTTGTAGCAGACATAGCACTGTCGTAGTCTCTGCGGCACATGAGATAACTTCAAATCGTTGTCCTGCAAACCGAGGTTTGTGGTAGCGCTCCCTCCGTCATTCTTGTAGTGGATAAAGGAGGCTCGGAAGGCCACTAGATTAATGAAAACAGGGTAGTGAAGGTGTGGACAATCTGATTTTGGGGGAAAGGAATTGGTTGCCGAGCAGGGAGAGGCCGGGGGTTGCCGGGGCTGAGTCAGCAAGGGGCTCAAGCTTGGGTCTAAGGTGTCGTCTCCATCGTCGTGCGGTGATGGCAGAGTCGCCGTCTGTCGAGGCTCTAGGCTGGTTCCTCCACCACGCATCCAAAGTAATCTAGACTCAGGCTTGGAGGGTGCAAAATCAATCATGATCTCATCTACTTGCGATCAACAGTATACTTGGGGCCAGGAGGCTTCGCTAAAGACTCCAGTTTTACACATATGCCAACTCGCCTAGTTGTCGTGCGTCGATCGTTGGATACAGGGCAGGACACGGGAAGACACGCGGAAAGTCAGGTCAACAATCACAATTCCAAGGGTAGCCCCACTAAATTTGGAGCGGGTGCCAACGTAGGCCATGATGAATGAGGCCGATATGATCTTTCTAATGCCCACGAAATGATTGATACGACACCAGTGCTCATCAACAGCAACCACACAGTAAATGGGGATGAGCTAGTCACAGGTACCATACAGAATACCTCGCCAATTTGAATATAGACCGGTATCAGATCGATTGACAAAGACACAACTACTCCAGTCATTTGACCTTGCCTCACTAGGGAAGAATGCAGTGCAAAATACAAAGAACAAGTCATACTAACACGTATTACTTGGATCAGGTGTATCGCTACCAGCACGTCGACTGATGTCTACTAAGATACTAAATGCAAAAGTACAAAAACCTACCCACTGGTAGCAAGATTCATGCCTCGGAAGAGAGATTCTTCGAGGAATCGTTCTATTACACCCTATTACCAACTTCATCACAACATTTGCGCACTGCTGCGATACGGGTTTGCCAGTGTATAAACGAGAACCGTACGCCAATGAAAAAAACGCCGGCTGTTAACGCAATACCCTACAACGGCTAGTTGGGAAACCATCAAGCCCTGGTACACTCTTGGACGTACCCCACAAAAGAGCGCAGGCGCCCACCAGAGATAGCGGTTTGTCAAGAGTGCGCCACAGATCGGGGATCCTGCGCGGTCGTTATACCACCATGACGCTAATACAACTCACATTTAACTCACCAATCAAACCACCGATTCCTAGATCGCACATATATGAGCGGTCGAGCAGGAAAAGTAAAAGTAACGCACCTGTAATGGCAAAGCCCACACCCATCCTTACACTATGGTGTTAGGTTACAAAGGGGCGTATCAGCTTAGGACAGTCACGACCAAGAGTAAATGGCGCACCCAAGTTCCTCAGGGCTCGACGTCAGTCCCAACATAGGCGCCATCATTGCAAGATCTATTGTATCACGTCACCCAGGCTGATATTGTGCATAAAGCGCAGAACACACTGATCCCAGAAAATAACCCATACAACACCCCGAGAATAATGACACTGGCCACTGATCCAAGCCAGATCATACCGATGATCAGGATGGCACATACGATGGTTGATATGATTGTGAGGTCTATAACCCCAGCAAATGGAAGCAAAGCGCCAGCTGCAGATCGACTAACAAAACTGCCCGCATTGATAATGACGACCTGTTGATTTTTTACAGAAAAATCAGTCAATCGAACGTCACATCGAAACTGACGACGTACAGAGTAGAATGCGAAGGAGGCACTGAGCCCATGTCTAAGGGAGTCTATCTGGAAATAAAAGAAAGGATACAGGAATGCAATCTGAAACAATGTAAACCTATTATGATATGAGCATCACTTCATTAAAATCAATACACCGTACCCAATAATTGTTAAAAGCGACGGAATCTCTGTGAAACATCTCTTCGTCGCCCTCCACAGATCGACAGAGGTTGGCTCCCGGCGCACCACACTATACCGAGTGCGCATGAGAGCGCATGAAAGGGATAGCAATATAGTGATGCACGCCGCACTGATTTGCACCCCTCTTTTGAATCCGAGTAGGCCATTCAGCAACTTGTTCAACATGATCGTAATTGAAATACCACCAAGTGCTGCACCGGAAGCGACAATGGACATCACGGTCGTTCGCCTGCGCTGGAAGTGGTGTGAAAGAATGGCAAAGCTCGGGACATACATCAGTCCCTGTCCGATGCCACATGTCAATCCCTGGGCAAGAAAGACCTGGTAGATGTTTAAACTCAAAGTATATTTGGTCACAAAAATCGCACCTGGTAGTATTGTCCCGGCTGTACTAGAGACAACATGAAAATTGAGAGCGACTGGAGAATAGCGCCCGCAATGTATACATGATAGCTTTTGAGAATGAGAAAAATTACAACGACAGAATGATAATTCCAGTCTTACAAATACCCGTTATCAAACAAACGGCCGGACAGAGGACTCAATGCGGTCACAAGAAATGTAGCCAGACTTCCAATCCATCTAAGCATTGTGTGAACGAATCATCCAATATATATCATGAAGATCCAGGCACTTACGAGATGGCCGACGCACTCTCATCTTGAAGGTAATGTTGAGCGTAAAAAGCTGATTATAATCAACCCACTGCAATTTTTTACCCACATTAAACGCTCACCCTGATATACTCCAAAGGAATTCATGTATCTGTTTGATTGTAAGGCAGTAGCCACACAAATCATGTACCACGAACCCATATCCGCAGAACTGTGCAAGAAAACTGAGAATGGTGGTAAGTGGATGCTAAGTCAGGTAACAGATACGAACTCACACGCCTAATACTGTGCACCATGCATCCGTACCGCCTTCTGGTAACTCTTGGTCCGTTACAGGATATGGAGGCGGCGGTGATGCGTCGCTCAAGGAACGCTCTGATCGTGTCGTCTTATCTTCCAAGGAGTCAGATGGGGGACAAAACATACTTGCAGAATGAAAGAGATGTTGATTGTAACAACAACTCACCCATCGTATTAAATATGGGACAAAAAGCGCCTTGATAGGCGGGGCAAGATACTTATGAAGCATGTTATCCCTCAGCAAAGGGGTGAATATGCGCATTGAATGTCCTACGCAGCAGCGGTCGAAGCGCCTGAATAATCTGAATCAATTACTGTCAACCTCTGGATAAACCTGGTGCCAAAGGTCTCGTACTTCGCCGCATGCAACGTAATGAGATAGGGAACCACGTACTGTACCCATTGCCCCACTACGTAAGGCGCATGAAGATGTCTCTCCGATAGAACGTAAGTCCTCCAGAGATGAGACAATAGTCTCGTTACCAATCTCCCCTACTCCAATTTTGTAACGAGTTCAATGGCCCGCAACATTGCAAACAGTATTTCAGCGGTCATAGGTTTCTTGGTCTAGGCCAAGGTTAGTATCACCGCTAGCGAGATTCAACCCGAGGCCGAAACGCGCATAAAGTCGTGAGTGACAAGCGGAGCGCTGCCTGAGTCCCACGGCACTCATCATCTTAGTTTGATCTCAATTTGAATGTCAACTCGAGAAGTCTGTTATCACGATCTCTCGAGTTGACTATGCCACTATTATTCATGGATCGTGACGTGAAAGAAGCGACCCCTTCCGTCCGTGGTTATATTTCTTGGCTGCATCGTGTGCACCAAATCCAGCTGTCCCGGGCCGGACCGAGTCGCCGTCGCTTCTAGGTTAGACAGGGATGCGAGAATAAGCATACCTTTCAGTTCATTTATGGTCCCGTTCAGTGACCACCACAACACCTACATGTGTCTGGTACCGGCTGCATTATTTTCTAGTTGCCGGCTGGTTTTTACTGATGTTGGACACGGAGCAGCCGGGGGAGCGTCGCCCCGGACAGGTGCAATGGCACGAAGCCAAGCCTACCTATGGCATGAACCAGGCCTGCCTACGGAAAGGACGCTAGCTACTTTACATGAACGCGGGAAGCTTCCGCCTCGGGTCGGAACCTCTTTTTATCATCCATACTTGTGACCAAAGAGTACACGGCTCGCTCCTCGCTCCCCATCTTCCTTTGGTCAGCTTCGCTACATTTATGGCCCAGTATAACGCCAGTACAAACGTGTCATAGTCGCCGATGGGAGAGCAAGAAACGGACGCCGACGAAAAAACCGCCACCTGCTAGTGCGGTCGCCTGAACGAACAGTTGCAAAAATCAAAGTTCGGCATATCAACTGAGACATACATACCGCACAAAAGAGTGCAGGCGCCCACCAACGGTAATGATCTGTCAAAAGGGCGCCACAGATGGGCGATCCTGACAGGCACCCGAAGAAACGCGATAATCGGTTGCTCGTGCAAGCCGCCTTTGACAGTCAACTCACCAATTAAGCCACCAATACCTTTATGGCATGAAAACCAATGGTGAAGATAGAGCACAAGCGAGACCCACCCGTAATGGCAAATCCCACACCCATCCTTACCCTGAAACCAGGTCGAATGTCAGTCCTGAGAAACATCGTAGAGGAGCAAACGCACCCAAGTTCCGCAGGATCGGACATCAACCCCAACATAGGCGCCATCATCGCAAGATCTATGACGAGTTGAGAGGCAAAACCCTCACCGATATCGCGAGTACGCACTTATCCCGGAGAACAACCCATACAGCGCCCCAAGTATAACGACACTTGCTGTAGAGCCGAGCCAGATCATACCGACGATAAGGATGGCGCACACGACAGTTGAGATAATTGTGAGGTCGATCACACCGGCCAATCGAAGTAAAGTGCCTGCCGCGAACCGACTCACGAAACTCCCCGCATTGATGATTACGACCTGTGGATCATCCCCCAGTCAGTGATGTTCGGACTACAAAAAATTGGGCACACAGAATAGAAAGCAAACGAAGCACTGAGCCCATGTCGGAGAGAGTCCATCTGAAAATAAAAGAAGGGGTACAAAAACGCGGTCTGATAGCACGTGAACCTGGGTCATATATTCGTTATATGGAGGTCATACCATAGAGAAAAAGGAACGTACCCGATAATCGTAAAAAGCGCTGGAACTTCTGTGAAGCACTTCTTTGTCGCCCTCCAAAATTCAATCGAAGCTGCGCCTTGGTGCAGGGTGGTATACCGAGGGCGCATAAGCACACATGACAGAAATAGCAACATGGTCATAAACGCAGCACTTATCCGTACGCCCATCTTGAATCCGAGAGGTCCGTTCAATAACTCGTCCAACATGATGGTATGGACAACACCACCAAGCGCTACACCTGACGCCACAATAGACATCACGGTCGTTCGCCGGTGCCTAAAGTGGTGTGAAAGGATGGCAAAACTTGGGACATACATCAGCCCCTGGCCAATGCCAAATGCGAGGCCTTGGGCTAACAAAACCTAGCAACCGACGTTTGAACATTATCAAGACGGACCATTCGAAAACTCATACCTGGTAGTAATGTCCTGGCTCCACCAGAGATAGCATAAACAACGACAACGATACGAGCACAGCACCGGTAATATACACGTGGTAGCTGATAGGAAAATTAGAATGTATCGGATAGAAATCTAGTATCAAAACTCACAAATATTCATTATCAAACAACGGGCCAGAGATAGGACCTAGCCCAGTACCAAGAAACGTGGCCAGACTTCCGATCCATCTGTAATGATTAGATCATGTCAAGGATGTGAAGACAAGGAAGGTGCTTTACTCACGAGATGGCAGATGCACTCTCGTTCTCAAGGTAATGTCGAGCGTAGGATGCTGATCGACAGTTAAACCACTGCGACTGTTCAACCATGAGGCATCCCTACCTTGATATACTCCGAAAGAGTTCGTGTATCTGTCAATGATATTAGGGGCAACCAATCTGTCTTGGACATGCATATCCACCCAAATCCGCAGAATTGAGCCAAGAAGCTGTAGAAACGTGATACGTGCAGAGACGAATCACTGATGTTATCTTACGCGCCAAAAACTGTGCACCACGCCTCCACACCGCCCTCAGGTAAACTTGGTTCTATTAAAGTATGGGGAGATGAGAAAGTACTGTCGATGAAACCATCTGGTCCTGCATCCTTGTTCTTGGAAGAGTCAGCGTCAAGCGCACACATATTACAGCGAGGAAGGTCCGGTTGGTCACGCTGAAAATCCAAAAAGCATCCTGATAACATATACGAAAAGTACCAAGGCACCACTGACCTGTGGGAGCAACTGAGACAAGCATCCTTAAACAGAGTAATTGAACGAACGTAAACACGTGAGCCTAGAAAAAGCCACACAAATCACGGAACTTATCTGGTGGATCAGTTCTGCTTTTAAGCGTTTCTGGGAAAAACAAGAATATTCTGCTCCTATGGGCACGACCTTCGGGCAAGATGATCAGGAATAATTACTTCATCTAACCAAAGAAAGAATACATCTCTGAGCACATCTTGAGAAAAACGTCCCGATGTCAGCCTTGACGTGAACCCTGCAAACCGAAACACGAGGCGTCACCCAGTTATAGAGAAAGGCGCATCACAGGTCTCTTCAGTCTTGGTGCCCCCTGGTAGACGGACCAACCCTTTCTTAATCATCGCGTCTTTTGCAGAACATGGACGTCGAAGTAGTCTCAATGAGGGCAAGGGGACCGGTGGCCCGGATGGTCCATAAATAACCCACGGAACGAACCTTGCATGACCTTGATCACCAGAAAAATTAGAGGCTCATAGGGGAGAAGAAGCTATCATGCCACGTGCTCAGAATCATCTGAATGATTTACACAGAGGCGAACGACCAGTTACTTGGTGCTAGGCCTGCAGCCCAACAATATAGATCCATTGACTGTTGAAGGAAGCCTGAGATTCGGAAATCGGGTTCAGAATTAGGGTGATGACTAATTGTGCATAGCCGCATAACTTTTGCTTACCAAATGACAACGCTGCGCCATAGAATCTTTGCGAAGCAGAAATAGGTTTTACAACTGCGCGCGACGACGGTATTTGCATCGATTGAGCAAGAAAACGTGTGGGAGATAATTGAGAGGTCGATGAACACGAATCGACACGGAGCGACGAAGCTGCTCGCAAAGCCTCCCATACATTATTCCACCTCTCATTTGTGAAACTTGGAGCTGTCAATTGGCACGGACAAGGACGGGCTGAGTTAGTGGCAGCGTGGCTGAGAGAACCGGTTTGCAATAAAATAAGGAATACAAGTAGGCAGTTTGGAAGAACGTGAACTTCAAAGAGTAAAACATGGATCCCTAACCTGCAGTCAAGAGAAAGTCAAGGCAGCTCCACTGGCATACCCAACGATAGCCAAAAGTGATTGTGAACTTGTAACCCTTCTTCGCCACTTTCCAAAAATCGACTGAGAGCGGCTCCTAGTGCACCGCACTGTGGTAATGAACACCACTGATACGCACGGCTGCCTTAAATTCGAGGGCTGTTCAATAGCTTGTTCAACACGATTGATGCCACTGAGTGGCATGCCAACCAGGATAGCATGGTTTCTCAACGTCTATAGTGGTGTGAGAGAACAAAAAGCCCGGGACGCACATCAGTTCGCGACCGCCAGTAAATATGAGACTTTGAGTGAGCAACATCTTACCGAGTTAAATCTATTGTGTCAAATCATCAACAAAATTGACATTCGAAAAATATACCTGGTAGCTTTACTCCGGCCATACAATGAACAGAAAGAAACCGAGAGTAACGTGGCAACTGCGCCCGCAGTGTATGCCAGGTAGCTACATAGTTGATGACTCGGAGAGCGAGTTATTCTTGCCCACCTCACGTAGTTCGTTATCGAGTAACCATCCATAAACTGGATCAAATGCGGTCTCGAGAAGGAAGGCCAGGCTTCGGATCCATCTGCAGTTCTCGCAAGGACACATTCCGCAGACATTAATCTGTATAAAGAACCTTCCGCGGTGGAAGAAAAGGACAAAAGAAAAGTGACACCTATGCAACCAGTCCCCTCCCCAATTGTCTTCTATCCATGACTTCCTCAGACTCGCTCTTAGCCAATGCTTGGTTAAGAGCGAGACAAGCAATACCTATCGATGTTGTGCCTTGAAGTTGACAAGTACGGAAATCAACCGGAAGTTACATCATTGGTCGAGACATCCTTCGAGACACGACGACTCACGAATCCGCTGATTTATCTCACTCTACAACCACTTGCTCTTCCGCTCCCTTGTGAGAAGGAGAAAGACAACGTGGTAAACGGTTTTGTGGGAAATCGTTTTACGGCTGGAGAAGGAAGAGAAATAAAAGTCCTCGGGCGTCTGCACGTCAAGTTAATAGACCGCATCGGAAGGAGCTACACGATCACGAGCGTCATCCCCGGGTCAATACGAAAGTAAACAATCCTGATATAGAATAATTCACCGTGCCTCAATGATCAATTCCACGTTACAACCCAGCCTCGTTGAGCGGCATCTTGCCAAGCTTGAAGCTAGCCAGATGCAGCCAGAAAATGTCACTGGATCTTCCCAATGGAAGCCGCTCTGATCATCCGATGGGCCATCATCCATGGCTATATGCACAAACAGGGGTATAACCGGGTGCACGTGAGTAACACAGAAACAAAACTCCAAGTTATCGATTTACCCCAAGCGACGATCCCAATCGGGTGCAGAGAGGCACGTGAACCAAACTACGAGATCCAGCGCCATTTCATTTTCGAGGCATCACCGTCGTGTGTTATGGACGAACTTACGGTCACGGTCGCATTCCATGAAAGGGAAAAAAAGGCCCCGGAGTCGGCAAGGACAGGAATGGTATAAGATGGTGAAATGCATGGCACCTGACGTGGAACGGAACCAACGGCTGCTCGGGGCCGCATGACCGTCGCGTCATCTGACAATCATAGAACCACGAGCTGGCTAGGATCCTGCACCAGCTGTCCATCTGGGTTCTTTCGTGACAAACCCAAGATGGCGCGCCAATCACCGCACGCGGAGACGGAACTAGATCGCTGTAATGAGTTAACGGAGGTATCGGCATTCGAGTGCCAAGGCCCTACAATGTCACGCTCTTCTGGACGGTACCCAACGTGCCCTTTGCTTCCCCCTTGTTGTCGTGTTTAACAAAGGCCAAAAACAAACTATGCTGCAGATCCTTAACGATGGAAGAGCTCGGATTGCACCCTTGGCCCATAACGAAATATAAAAATACCTGGATGACCTGCAAAAACGTCAAAACATTGTTAGCAATGACTGAAAAATAACGTTGCACAAGGCTATGTCAAATACAGTGCATGATGTCATTTTCTATGAGTCTTGCCCCAATCCCTTGGAGCGATCCTGGACTACTCAGATTTCAGGTTTGACCACGCGAGCAAGCACAGCAGACAGCGAAAGAATTTTTTGGCACCAAGGTTGAACCATTCGCGTACCTGTAGCGTACTACATAGAAGTAAAATAAGCGCCATAGCCCAAGTGGCAAATGGTCCCTTACCGTCGCTAAATTGGACTCAATATGAAAACGTGCCCAGACCACATGAGCATCCTTGTTTGGGCGTCGTAGTGTCCCCCACTCCGATCACTCGCCTGTTCAGCTCGTGCATGATATGAGCGTGCCCGCGCTATACCATACATGTATGAAATGCGTACCGGTTATCGCGAATATGAATGTTAATGTATACGTGTTGCATGAGGACGCGAGAACAGGTGACCAGCTGCGCAGAGTGGGCGTGGCGGGTCAGGTGAACACCCGTTCACGGGACGATGGCGACAATGGGGCGATGACGCCAACGAAGATAAAGATGGTGGTTTACTCTTTTTCTTCTTCTCATCCTGCCCTTCGTCGCTTTCCCTCTTGACTTTATGTGCACTATCTCAGTTATGCCTTGGCAGATTCCAGAACGACGGGCAATTCTCCAAGTCTGACACTCAATGGTGCGACCTGATGTGTCGGGGGACAACACGGTACCGACCTCTGACTATATCGTTTCTTGGCTTGCCTCGTTCACTCTGCGATCGAGACAAAACCGCCAGGACTTTCAAACTCCTTCAGGAAGGCAGTTCAAACACTCCAGTTTGAACCCGGCGGCGGCAACAGGCTACGACGCGAACTGCATTGGCTTAGAGTTGTGGACAGGGCAAATTTGGGTTTGGACTTGGGCATAACTAGGTGTCCATGTCAACCCTGCTCTGTCCTCCAACCCCCCCCAGTCGAGGTGCAACCGGCTCTCCATTGACGATAACCATATGCTCCATGCACAACCACGCCCTCCGACTGAAGCTCGGCAGGGCATGCAAACCTCGACCACTGGGACAAACATGAGCGAGTCCTTCCTGTCATGAGCGTCACTCGTCTACGTGCGTCGTTGTCGTTGGTCCAACACAGGCCAAATCAAGGAATGAACGTTATCCGCATTCATCGGAAATTACGAAATGGTTATTTTTTTTCCCGTACGAGGAGTATCCGGGGTTCCACCTGACAAAGCAGGTGAGATGCGACGCGGATGGTGCGGCTTCATCCAAGTTCCGAAGTCTCGCCACGAGTGTGTTCCGTTCCAGTCTCGGCCACTTTTTTTCTGATTGCGCTCTGACGTCTCAGTTCCTTTTTCAGGTCAGGCGTAGGTGTGGTTTGCATTCCACTCTGGCGCTGGATGCCTCCCTCCGTTTGCATGCACCAAGGCCCAACGACAACGACTATTTTTCCGTCATTTCTCCGATTTCCCGACCCTTTCTCCACGATCTTGTTTTGGGAAACACCGCTCTAACCACCTGCCTTGTATGGACAATGACAACCGGGGGCCACTTCGGACGATTACAGTCGCCGACAAAACCCCGCTGGAATGAACGAAGTTGCGGTGGCATCTCCTATAGGTTATAACGAGCGTCGCCTTGACGTTGCGAGCGAATGGAAGTGGATGAGAGGAAAGCGTCGGTCAGGCACGTTCACAGGCCCGACAGGAGGGCGCATTGCGCACATTCCTTTGCGACGAACCATGTTTTCCCAGCGGCGTCCGCACATGGACTCATGTTGCGCCCTGCTTCGTGTTCTAGACAAACATCGCCGTCTAGACTAAAAGGTACGTGTGACGAAACCCCGCGGATTCTCTTTGGAAGGAAAACAGGGTACCGACGGGGAGTCAGTCCTTGTCGTTGACCATGATGCTGTTCTACATTCCCTGTGTTGATGTTGATCGGTTCCAGTGTAATCCCTGCTTCATCATCACCTTCATGTCATCTTGACCATATCATGCATCAGCAGTCGCGACATCGCCATCGTCTATCCTTGTTCCCTTATCCACTTATCACCACCGTACCTTTGTCGCGATGCGCCATCATCAAACGCGCTAATCCAATCCTTATCTCGGTTTACGCCGGACACGCTGGCAGCGCTTTTTTTGTCTGCTGTTGTGCCGGCCGGCATTATGTTGTTCCGCCCCCTTTTCCCGATCGATCAAACCTTGTATACAGCCTGCCTAGATGCGAAATGCGAGCACATACTACAATGGGCGACCAAAGCTCATCGATAAACGTCGTTTGTCCAAGATGGAAGAGTCTCCATATCCCTGGGTTTGCCTCGCCCACGCCACATCTCTCGCCCATCAGAGCCTTGCGGTTCATCATGGTAACACACGCCCTTGCCGGCTTTTAGTTGCTTGGCTGTGTATATGTGATTAGACATGGCATTCTTGCTTACCGACAGACTCTTCTGTGGACCACGTCAACCTGGTTCGTTTGTCCGCACAGCCGAAGACTGTTCCGTTTTGAAAGCGTTGACGCCTCTCTCGGAACGCCGTGCCTTGGCTCAATTGCAATGTCAAGCGGAATTCGTTTACGTGTAGCCCAGTGTTGACGTCTGTTGACGGTGCTACCTGCTCGTCATATGTGGGGGAAGGGAGCCCGAGACGGGTTCGTGTTCGTTCATCGCGGTGCACTTTTCGGCGTCCGACGACGTGTATGGATAGGACGGCTCGGATCTCTTCCATAATCACGCCCGAGATGCTCATGGTCCTTCCTACGTCAGAGGGAATGCAGGTACCCAAATACTGCGTGCCAACGCGTTGGAGATTCCCCGATCTCGTTTCATTCGGGTCAGTACACATGCATTGTCGTTTCCACGTTTGTGTGGTATGTTACGTTGCACAACAGACGCAAAGTAGGTGACGTCAACGACTCTTTGGAAGGTGCCCTCGTTTCGAAAACGGACATCCTGCACATGTGCATCATATGCACGGCATTTTAGAGATGATAGAATGCACCAGCTATATTTTCCAGATATGCCGTTCGCAACGGGATATCATATTGTGCATGCTGTGCTCTATCAATGCCACGGACTCGCGGTAACTCGAAAGAAAGCCGACGAACAGAACGCACGCGCTACGCGGGCACTTGACCGAATATGGACTTATGACGTGCGGCTAATATATCGTTTGCATCGCCTTGGAACCGAGTTTGGTGCGTTTGGCCCTCGCACTGACACCCAATCTTTTTCGATTAGCAACTTTCCACGGTATTGGTGCGGCGGGGCTTTTGCTATTGCACATGAATCGGTTGCTTTTGATTAGGTTACGTTTTTGGGTCAACCGAGACAAGGATGCGTGTGTACAGGAACATTGGATTGCTCAATCTGGCAAAGGGTACAATGAGTTACATATGTATTTGTGTTTCGTTCATTGTTCAAGGTTCGTTCATGGATCTGATTATCCTTATAGATCATCGTTGAATCGGCATCATGTACAGTGGCGCATGCTAGTGAAGGATTGAGATATGAAGATGATAAGATGACGCGAGCCACGTTTGTCGAATGCGGTGGCGTATGAGACGGCGTGATGGCTGATGGTGGCAATAACGATATTGTTCAAGATACGCCAGCTAGAAGGTGAGTGGGAACGCGTGCGTTTGTACGCCGAGTGGCATCAGAAGGCGCTGAGAAGCGAAGAAGCCAGGGGACAGGGACAGCGATGATCCCCATTTTGGGCCAAAAGGCGCTGTGAACCGAACAGACGCTTGAGGCGAGATGGAGAAGGTAGAGGAGAAAGAGAGGGCGCGAGAAGCATTGGTCGGGTTGTCCTGACGAACGCCAACGTTGCGAGGCACACGTCGGTGCATTTTTGTTTCAATCAAGGCGTTGAGGGTAGAAGACGTTGTGCGTCAAACGCGGAAACTGGCGGTAAGGAATTACGTCGAACCGAACCTGGAGTCGATATTCGCCGATTGAGCGGCCTGGGTCGAGTCAGCCTTGCCCACTGCCACGAGTGATCAAACGTTTCTGATGCAATGTGTACATGATGGTGGCGGGGTTTTTCTTTCAGTATGTTCGGGAGCGAGCGGGAGTGGATTGAGTTCGAGGGGGCGAATTGTGGGTGAGAGCAAGGTTGTCGAATTCGATTTGTCCGCGCCGGGCCGGGACCGGATCAAAAATAGAATGTGGGGAAATAAACAAGTGCAAACAAGTCATTTGCGGAGTGCCTGGTAATTCCCATAGCCGGACCGAGACCCCGAAAGATATTTGTTCAAGCACACTCCTTCGCCATATAATTATTTATCTTTTCCTTTTTTTTTTGTTTTCTTTTCTTCTTTTTCCGTCGATCCCGACGATGGCATATCCTCCGCTCGTCAGACAGGATGGCTTCCAGCTGCCATCCCCCGCAAACACTGCGTCTCCCAAATCCACCATCGACGACGACCGCGACGACCACCTCTTCATGCCACCCAACATGTCATTCATCCCTGACTCGTTCCGCAAGTTCCCCCCACACCCAGCACATCACCCACAGCAGATTGACTTTACCGACGAGCTCGTCACTCTCATCGATACGCCCCACGTCTCGTCTCACGAGCGATCGACACACTCCCGTTCGCCCAACAGCGACGGCTACAGGCATAACATCTTTGATATCTCCGCGCCTAACACCGCACAACAGCACCATCAGGACATCTACCCGCACGACTATGCTCCCTTCAACCCGCCTCTCCCCGCCCTCAACCAAGCCATTCGCTACGAGCACCATCCCGACCCATCCGTCGCCTTCCAATCTCCCTCGCCCACGCACCGCTCTCGCTCTCGCTCCCGGGCTCCTTCCGTTGGTCCGACGAGATCCGCCCGTCGTGATCGTCGTGCCAACTCCATCTCTTCACATGTATCCAGCACCAGTTCCCCGCCGCCGCCGCGCCCGCATCCGCACGCCATCGTCATCCCCGGTCGTGGAAACTCCATGGGTGGTTTCTTCGTCCCAAATGGTACCAGCGCACCTCCTGACTACAACCTCCCGACCCCCGATTCGCTGTCCCACTCCTTTGCCATTCAGCACACGCACTCGCAACACGGTCAGTTTCCATATCCCGCCCACGCGCCCTCCTCGCCATACTATGGCTACGCGTCCGTCAATCGCACCAGCACACCGAGCATGGGTATTTCTCCTACCGATGTCGAGACCCTTAATGGCATCGCTATGAATGGCATGACCGCACATCACCTTCCATCATCACTCCCTGCCACCTCGCACGTCGTACCTAAGCCTGCTCAGTCTGTCCCCGCGCCCACATCGGCGACCAAATCGCTTGATCCAGAAATACATCTTTCTGAAAAACGACGTCGGCGACGCGAGTCGCACAATGCCGTCGAGCGCCGCAGGCGGGATAACATCAATGAGCGCATCAGCGAGCTGGCTGGTCTCATTCCTGGCGTCTTGTTCGAGTGCGATGGGCCACCTGTCGTCCCAGGAACAACGTCCCCAGTCGGATCGGTACCTGGCCCCGAAGATTTGTTTACGATCGGCGTTTTGGGTGACCCTGGTGTGTTGCAATGCCTTGGTGACCGATCTGACATTGATCACGTGTTCAACAGGTATGCATGTCCTCCCTGCAGACGAGGGACTCCCAGATCTGCCCGAAGAAGGGTCCATGGTGAAAAAGGATCCCAGCGAGGAGGGCGAGACGTTGGCGCCCACGTCACCTACCTCGGCGTCCGCGATCCCAAGTGGTGGCGAGCCGGCCATGATCAAGGCAAACAAGGGCATGATTTTGCGCAAGGTAACGTTTCCCTTGCTTTTCGCATGCATGTATGCGTGCCCAATGTCCCTTCTGACACGTCCATCCATGTTCAGTCGGTCGAGTACATACGGTACCTTCAGCAGCTGGTAACAGTGCAGGCTTCGCGAGGACGGGATCTAGAAGAGCGGAATCGCGTGCTTGAGAGAGAGTTGGCGGCCATCAAAGGCGAAGGCGAGGGCATTTTGCCGTCTTCGGCCGTGTCGGTGTCATCTACCTCATCAGCCCCCTCGTCGATGGTGTCTTCGATGATCTTGTCGATGGCCTCTGGCACGTCCGTGTCGTCAAAACCCTCTTCAATCGCAGAGTCACGAAAGGGGCAGGAAGACTTGGAGATGGACATGGAGGAAGCGAGCGGAGCATCTGAATCCGGGTTGGACTGCGACGACCAGCTGCGCGGCCGGCGACTAGTGCGCGACAAGACACAAATGTCGATGCAAGGACTTGTGCTCCGGGAAGAAGGCATGGAGATATAAGCCAGTTCCCGCTCCCGTCCTGTTCAAGTCCTCTTTGATACCTGATCGTCACACCATTCTTTCACAAAAATCCGTTTGGGCAACGCGATTCGAAGCGACATCTCTCCTTCCAACAACTTAATGATCGACCGTTCAACTGACTTTGTTGGTCCATTCTTTGCCATCTTTGGATCACTGTTCATCGATTCCCATTTTCCTTCTTGACCTTTGTTCCCTTTTTGCGTGAAAAATGTATCATCACCGCTTGCATCGGTTCGCGTTTCGGTATCTTGCTTCCATTTTACCGTCCTGTCTCACGCATTTCACGTTAATGTTTTTTGAAGTCGTCTTTTTGTTATTTCACACTATTCTCACTTCAAACCACTTCATTTCCGTTTGGACGTCGTGATCTAGTGGTGGACGCGTGCTGTACGATTTATCTGTGCTCCGTTTGTTGCAAAAAGGCTGGGCGTGGAAGGTGGAGACGCGATGCAGGTGTTATGCTTTGCATGACTTGACGAAGTTCTTTTTGTTTTCTTTCATCTTACTTCCCTTGCTCTCTGATTTAATTACTAGTCATGACGCGATTCTCCTTCGTTGGTAGTACCGTCCAAAGTTGTAACTGTTGTCATCGTAATGGGTGCTGTCTATAATGCTTGGCTGGTCGAAGGGGAGAGTGAGAGGAGAAAAGTAGGGCTGTTTTTCCTTGTCTGTGCATGTATCATTTAGTAGCATCTGAACTATTTCCGTCTATGTTACTTAGTTTGGGTGACTCGAGTCAACTACGTCGGACCCTTCACTGGACCGATGAGAAGAGCTAAATATGATGCGAACTCTGATGTTGATAGGGAATGATAGCTTGAATAGACACACTATCACTATCGTGCTGTGAAATGTGTATGAATCAAATCCCAGGTCTGTTCTGATAGACGAAGCGAGCATGAATGATCCCAGTGATCCGAGCGGCGGTGACTCGCAACCACCGACGGTCAGACAAACCTGTTACGCCCCGTCCCGTCCAGGACATGTAATCAGTACCATGGCGGTTCCTGACAGCCCAGGCGCCGCAACCTGGTCAACGGCGCATGCGTGCGCGTCCTATGATTGCCGACACGAATGCATCATCTTGATCAGACGTGTGACGGGTCGTGTCAAACGAGACCTGTCATTCGGTGTCAGTGCAGGGTGTTGCAGCGAGATCCGCTGGCAAACATTCGACCGCCGTCCCATCTCGGACGCGGGGTGGCCTCGAGAGCGTGGCGTACCACGTGCCACCGCGGGTGGGGAAACACGCACTCGTCCTCGTCCCTTGGGTTGGACAGCGTCCAGGGGCGCAGAGGACCGGAAAAGCCTCGGATGTCCGATAACAGTTGTCAAACGCACGACCGGGCGGTACAGCCTGTCTGTGTCAACGACCCGTCATTGCTAAACGAGTCCAGTTTCTTTGGCTCAGGACGCGACACTTTGGCGGTCGAGAAGTATGCTAGGTCGTTTTGTTGTGCCACGGTGTGTTTCTCCGACGGTGCCTTTTGGTCCCCTAGGATCGTCACTGCAACATGGTGGTTTACAAGGGGAACGCGTGGGAGACCGTCGTTCGTCGACAACCGTGACCGCACCACGGCGACGTGCCCACGTTGTGACCGCCATCTCGGTGAACAACCTGGTATGCGTCAATACCACTTTTGGAACTCATTCGACTATTCCCTTCGTCAGCCACCTCGTGTCATAGGCAAGCTGAAGTTTGAAAGCCGTACCATCGCGTACGTACCCAACGGTATTCCGCATTTACATACAGTATGTTCTTCATAGAACCTGCAGGCGGCGGCAAGATACACATTACCTCATGGTTACATACCGTCGGGTTACAAGGTTAGAATTCCAAGCGCAAGGGGAATCCCCTATTCTAAGTTGGATATGTGGGCGCACGTTCCCGAGGTTGGCGAGCCCCAGCGGTGCTCCGTGTGCTCGGTGCGTTTGAGGTGGCGTAGGCGAGTTGCATGCCGGTATGCACATTAAGCACGGACACCCATCTGCTTCTCGACCTCACCGCGAAAAAGCATATCTGGTCACTTGAAGCGAGGTTCACTCGCGAACCGCCGGCTTGTGCACGCGCTGGGGAGCAGCAAGATAAAATCAACGTCAGGGTGATGTCATTCGCATTCTCGGGTGGCTCTCGTTTCTCCACTTGCCATTCCCGCCTAGTCAGAACGTTAGTCTGACATTGGGCGCGATCCAACCCGGCCTATACGGCAGCTTTGGGGTCCCTAGAAATAAAGTGACACAGCAAGCCTCTTCTAGCGTTGATCCATCAACGTCACTTGAAACTCACCCACCTAATCGTTGTGGCCATCACATTCACTGATAAGCCGAAACCAAGTTGGACAGCACGGTACCCGATCAAACGTGTGAGGGTCGCACAGCAGAGTCCTGCTCCAAAGAGGTTAAAAAGAAATGTGGTGACCGTTGCCCCTGTTCGCGTCCGAATAGGCAGGGAAAAAAAGGTATTTCAAACAGCGTTGGTTTGAAACCATTGTGTTTAACATGGCCCGTGTTATTATGACGTCACTACATCAGGTTCGGGTCAATGTAGCCACTGGGCGGTGGGACTGGCGTGCGACGTATGCCCAGGAGGGACCTGAGAAACTGTTTACCTTATCGCGTCCTCGTAGGGTTTCAAATAAAGACGGACCTAGTAAATGTGCGGCGCATCATTCGCCATGGATAGGTCCCACCGTCATCCACGCGCCCCGCACATCTCGAAGGACTCGGCCGCAATAAAACCTTTGTGTGAGAGCGAGTGGATCCATGGATAAACCTTTTTCGGCTAGATGTACCGATAATTGAAAGTAGATCGGCAGTGTATCTGCACCCACGATATAGGAAGTCTTAGTGCTGGTATGTCGGAGGCTTTCGCTCTTGTTCTCTCCCGTTCCCCTGCCCCAGTCTTCACCCCAAAAATATCGGCATGGGGACAGTCAGATGGTGCACCATGTGTACATCCTTGCATATCATTAGGTGCGTTCCGCGGGGAACGGGGCCACTAAAATACGACCGACGATCGCACCTGCGATTGAGAATCCGAGAATGATAAACAAGGTGGGTGTTGGGTGTCATCACGAGTGCGAATCTGACAATGGATACTCAACAGTGGGTAAAGGAGACGGAAGATCCAAGTGCCGAGATAGGAGGTGGGTTCCGCCGCACATCGGGTCACCCTAGACGCCGCATCACGAAGCACCCAACCCCAATTGTGCAACCAGGGCTCATGGTTGGCGCAATCCGCATTCGATACACACGTTCTACCACGAAAAAAAAGGACCGACGTCAGTTCGAGTGGCGATAGGAAGTAATTACCGCAATAACTTGGCGTCGGTCTAACGAGCGGTAAACGCCGCAAGGCGACACCGACGCTGGTTGTCCAAACGGGTCTATTCACACTGCACGTTCTGGATGCTATCCCATCTGGGTTTTCTTTCGTCGAAGGCGATGTCCATCTAGGAATAGCTTTTTTCAAGTCCGACTTGCAATGGCACTATGCAGCACTTAGCTGACTCGACAGAACTCTTCAGACCATATGAGCACACGCTCCGCCCGCTAGTCGAGTTTTGGTGGAAAGAGACAGCGATGATTCGGATAGCATGACCAAAACGAAACAGGAATAGCAAAAAACAGAAAGCCAGTGATATTCATCAACGTTCTACATCGTCATCCTCCCTGCTTGATATGTACGACGGTATCCGGACGTCTGATTCCCCTTGATCTTCGGCTAACCGTGGAACAGCGACAAAGTGCCAATTGACGATCAGTTTTACAGTGGTCAGAGGTGTATGAGAAGACGTACGTGTGGCATGCCAAAAGTAGATAAGGAGGCCCAGCATCACCACAGCGAACGCGGGAAAGTATAACCAATATGGAGAATAGTGCTGTTAAAGTCAAGCGGTGGTCAAAGCGAGGTACTTGGGGTGGCCTGAGGTGGACACGCACAAAGAGGAAAAGACCTTGGAGGTATCAGGTAAGCATCGATTTAGAAGAGCAAACCCCATGACCTACCAAAAATAAGACCGTAGAAGTCACTGGTTAGTAGGGACATGTTGAGGTACGCAGACGAAGCGGTACGAAATAGTAACGGTGCTAGGGAGAAGAACAACGACAGCGCTGTCCTAGCGTCAATCTTTGCACTTCTCGCACGCACGAGAAGACTCACACATCGAGTTTATCACCAAAAGTCCAACTGCAGATCGGTCAGTACAGTAAAATATAGCGATCAGATTTGGGCACCTGTCACACCATTCCACGGAGCGAGAGCGAACGAATCGCGTTCCAGGAAAAGCGCCTGAATGCCGGTCACGAGTGTTCCCCACATACCAAGTTGCCCAACCACCTGAGCTCAGTTGCAGATGAAATCATGGTAATGAAAATGCCCAAGGACATACGCACCTCGTACAATGGTGACTGTCTAACAAACATCTCTTCCGTCGCATTGCCTTCCCAGAAGGTGAGTCAACAGAGTTCACGGTATGTAGCTTGGCACGCACAAACACCAAAGATCGTAGCAGCCACAATCATCAAGGCATCCCCCATCGCACGGTTCTCCGCATGTCCATCTTTACCTGTGACCAAGTCGGACACCACTAGGAGGCATAAACCTCCGATGGAAACCATGACACCCTACAGATTAGGGATTGGTACGATGTCTCGAAGTAAAACATTTCGAGTCCTACCAATACTTGTGTCCAGTGGTACTTTGTTTTCATATATATCCAACTAGCAAACAGACAGGTCGGGATGGCCCATCTGCGAAAGAAATTGGAACACAAATTCAATTATACATAATCATCTTACGCGTCAAGCAACATGCACGATAAGAGGTCCGTGTAACCATATGCCTTGTGAAAACATGGGAATGAGTATAGACATATTTGATAAAGAATGACCCACTTTGACAGCAAGAAAATTCCCCTGTGCATCGCCGAATGACAAGATAAAGTCTGGGCGTGAAGGTTAAGCAAGAGGGAGAAGGAGCACCTCAAAAACAGTTACATTTCCATCCATCTCGCATGATTAATTTTCCCCAACCGCGGAGTCCATCTGGACAAGTGAATTTGTGAGTACTAGTCAAAGGATTGGGACTTACATCGATAGATTGTATAGGGCGTAAATATGATAAAGATGAAGATATAGCTATAGTATTGAGGAAAGAATGCGGGTGTTATTTGCAGTCAAAGAGAACATGCAACCTACCCAAAAAATGTTTGCGTACACGGTAAAACCCAATGCCGTTCTACCAACATTGATGTCGTAATGGATGAACATGTGACGCCAAAACTCAATATTTGTCCACCGAGAAGAGCATATGCGAACGACGGTGTCCACAGACTAAGAAATCGGATGTATAAACTGTTGACCAGCGATGTTGTAGAGTCAAAGACAATTGAAGGGCGAGATTCTTTTTCCCAGGCATCTACATAGTCCACGGGTGAATTATCAGCGTCATTTGGACCCTTTACTTCGGATGACGATTCTGTGGGCAAAGGGAGTAGCTGGTATTCGCCTTGTGACAGGTCCGGTCGACGAGGCTGAGATTGGGGTCTGAGCCATTCCTTCCATCGAGAGATAGCAACCGCTTTGTTCCAATTAAGTGGTATGAGATGCGACGTGTCGGAACGGTAAAGGCAGGACTCACAAGGACGTTCGACAATAGTCTGCATAAAAGACGTTCTCACCCAATAATAATTCGGCTAAACGAATGACGAATCGGGGTCACCGACGAGGGAAGTCGCACGGCGCGTTTGACGGCGTCCAGAATGCCACGGTTGATTGGAATTTGCCGTTCTCTAACCTCCCGAATTTAAATTGATGATAAAAAGTAACCGCTGGGTTCGCACACGACGTCTGAAAACCAGTAGGAGGTCTGAAAACCAGTAGGAGGTCTTGGTCGAAGAGCGAAAGAGCAGAATGCTGTGAATGCGTAGTGCCAAATAAATGCATACAGACGCGTCGCGCCTCATGAAAGTCGTCCCGTCGTCTGGTCGAACGCAACGACGAAGACGCCGAAATGTTGAAAGGATATGACTCTGATCACGTTGACTCGGATGATGTGAGTATTTCTAGCTGAAAATAGCGCTTGTTTTAAATATGAATCCATACCAGATGGAGGATATTCTTGAGATGTCTCACTACAGTGAGCCCGCTGTTTCCGGAACATCGAAAGACCCGGAGAAGCTTTCCTATCTGCGTAAACACGAGACGACCACCCGTTTGTCTTCTCTGGACTCCGAGATCAGAAGTGTCGATGAACAGATAGAACAATTGAAGGCTTTACGTCAAACGTTGCTCCAAGAAAAGCAAGAGATTATGCGGCAGAACAAGATGGTCCAAACTACACCGTCTACACTCACCACCATAAATGGAAAGGGAAAGGCCAGAGAAACGGGAGCGATCGACTATGCCACTGAGTTTGACTGGGATCCTCAGTTGAAGGGTACGATGAAGAAGGTGTTTGGCATCACCAACTTTCGACTCTGCCAACAAGGGTGAGGCCTATGGTTTTTATTCATCTTGCACGTCACTGAAGAAGTATAGAGTATGCAATGCCAACATGGATGGTCGCGATATTGTTTGTGTCATGCCAACAGGTTTGTTGCTTGTCCATTTTTCACGCCAGTCGTCTTAGTTATCTTCATTTTCTTTGAGAGGTGGCGGCAAATCTTTGACGTATCAGCTGCCAGCCCTGCTAATGCCCGGCTGCACCCTGGTGATATCACCCCTCATTTCGCTGATAACAGACCAGATTTTACATTTGACCGAAGCCGGTGGTAAGTCGGCCTACATTACACGACAATATTGGCGCTCACGATGGCAGTTGATGCTGTCATGTTGACTGGTGGAACCTCCAAGGCACAATCAAATGAAATCCAGCAACGATTAACTGCCATGGCATCCTCGCGAGGCGGCTTTCAACAAAAGGAAATCAAGCTCTGCTATGTTACGGTGCGGTTTTCTTTTTCTGCGATATAGAGATATGACCACAACTCGCAGCAGCCTGAGAAGGTCGCGAAGAGCAAGGGATTTATGTCTCTATTGCGTAAACTCGTTGAAGGTGGAAAGCTAGGTATGTGTCCAAGTGAAAAGATAGATTTGAGAGGTGGCTAAAAATTTTCAGCTCGCATCGTCATTGACGAGGCTCACTGCGTCTCACAGCTAGGTCACGACTTCAGGTATAGCCATTTTATTTCGGAGAGCGTGTTGGTTTCGAATGCCTACCAGGCCTGACTATAAGAAACTTGGTGTCCTACGACAATTCTTCCCTCACGTACCCATCCTCGCTTTGTCAGCGACGTGCCCACCAAAGGTCCTTCAAGATATACTCAAGATCCTCCATATGAAACCAGCTGTAGATGGGAAGGGTAAGGGGGTGTACATGATCACTGTTGCGTATTTGACATTTTTCGAAAGTCGCACCGCGGGAAGGAACAGTATACTTCTCCTCCCCCCTGTACAGGAAGAATCTTCATTATACTGTCGTTTCTAAACCTTCCTCTTCAAAGGAGATGATCACGGTGATGTGCGAATACATCTTGCAGAAACACAAAGACGATAGTGGGATCATTTATTGCCTATCGAAAAAGGTGCGCCTATTCGAAGTACGTTACCAACATTTTTCTAAACGGGCGACAGGACGCAGAAACGGTTGCTGCAAGCTTGCAAGAAGAGAGCAAGGGAAAGATTAGGACTGGTGTGTATCACGCTGACGTACCCGACGCCCAGAAAGAGGCGCTTCATAGACAGTGGAGAGCGGGCTCGGTTCAAGTTGTTTGTGCGACTATTGGTAGGCCTCTTTTTTCTGCGCCACTTCCCCGACTCGTATATATGCTAACATGTTCGACAGCATTTGGGCTGGGTATCGATAAAGGTAATGTACGCTTCGTGTTACATCATACGGTAGGAAATTTTTTGCTTCAGTGATATTTTGATTCCCGAAATGTGTAGATTTCCGTGAGTCTACCGTGCAATCATTCCCGTCCTCAGCACTCAAGACCTCACAGAAATCTCTGGATGGATACTATCAAGAATCAGGCAGGGCTGGAAGAGACGGCGGCGATGCAGACTGTATCCTCTATTACAGGCCCCAGGACGCCACACGCCAGGCAGCCATCACATGTTCGGACACAGACGGACCCGTCAAGCGTGCGTATCACCTTGCTTCTTCGATGCCACCCGTTTAAATCATGTCCGTTCCACATCACAGTACACGACATGCTGCGCTTTGCTCAAGATATACAAGAATGCCGCAAGATTCTGTTCGCGAAGTGCGTCTTCAGCTTCGTTTTCCCACATACATGCGTTCAGCGCGTTGGCGTTGGCTGATCGATCGGCCATTTCGAATTTCTAGATACTTTTCGGCTTCATCGGATTTATCGATGGCCTCATGGACGACAGATGAATCGGGTGCGACAGATCGGTGCGGGCATTGTGATAACTGCATGCGGCCCCCAGAAACGGTGTTCCAAAAAGACATCACGCTTGAAGCATGGCAGGTGCTTAAGATCGTGCAGGCGGTCGGTGCGCAGGGGGGCCGGCAGACTATTTCCGGGTTGAGCGATCTGGCAAGGGGGGTGGGTGGGGGCACGTTCGAAACGGGGGGTAAAGCCAAGCGGAGTAATAAGCAAAAGGCGCAATTGGATTACGATGTGGTTGCTGGTGGAAAGGTCGCACTGTCAAAGGACGTACGTCCCCCTGTCCGTTTCACATTATCCAAGAGCGAGCAACCGTCATGCGACACCAACACTCCCCCATGCTGGTGTTCGTTTGCGTTTTGACTTTTTCGTGTCCTGTCTCTATTCCAGACACTAACGACCCAACGTCCTTTGCCAGGATCTTGAAACACTCGTCGTGCACCTCCTCCTTTTGCGTTATCTCTCTGAGGCGTTCTCATCCACCGCGTACACGGTAAACGTGTATGTCGTCCCAGGCGAGCTAGCGCTCCGACTCACGCGGTTCACTCAATCAGACGTGTTGGCTGGCAAAGGTCCACGGATTAAGTGCACGTTTCGACGGCAGGAACGCAAGACGAATGCGAGCAGGGGTAAACGGCAACAAAAGCTGGCGTTGGAGCCAACGGGCGGTGCGAGTGAACAAGTCGGTAGGAGTAAGTCCAAGGGTGGCAGTGTGGACGATACGCGACTAGGACCCCCGATGGCAGGCCCGTCGCGTGCGCCGTTAAACCGGTCGGGCAACATCAGTGTGGCAACGAAGAGGAAACGACCGTACGAGCACGTTGATGCTTCCGAACTAGAGAAGAGGGAAGAAGATATTGAGGATGCTGAAGAGGAAGATTTTACGCGGGCGATTCACATGGTGGACGAGGCTTACTTCTCAGAGGAGGAAAGCAGTGAGGATGAGGGAGGGGACTGGGAGTATTCAATGCGGCCGTCGAGGAAGGGAGGAGGGATCATGAGTTCGAAGAAGCCACGAGTCAGCGGGGTTGAGAACGTGACTATGCCACCCAAGCCTGGGGGCCCTCCAAAGAAGTGGGCGAAGGAGAAGAGGGTTGATGACGACGTGATATCGTTATCGTCGGACTAGGTATGAGATGTTTTCCTTGTCTTGACAGACAAAGACCCTAATGGTGAAAGGGTTAGTCTAGAGCCGCGAACCTCTAAACAGACGCAAGTTGTGATTCAGAGAATTCAATTATCTCGCTCACTTCTTTAGGTTAAATTGTACATAGGTGTATTTTTCACCGTCACGTGCACTACGGACCTCCTACGAGTGGGAGTCCATCAAACGAGGCCCACCCTTCCGGGCCTCAGGTCTCGGGATTCTACCACGGGGTGGTGGCCACTTTCTGAGATTGTGCAATCGCTGTGCCCGAGACTTTGTCGAACAAAGAGACTTGTGCTTGTAACGCGCATGTTAAACCTGCTCGAGTCGGAAATCTTACTTGCAGTGCCTCACAGAACTAACAAGGAGCACGTACAATATCAGCTAGTTGGCACTAGTGGTCCTCCCGTGATGTTACAGCCGAGGGGAGGATAATGGTACATGGAGGTGATTACACCAGGCCATCCATTTTCACCCAGATGGGTGTTTGAAGACGGCGTCATCATTATCAAGCTGTTATGCCTCGCCTCGGGCCACAATTGACACCGTCTCAGGGCGATGATGAAGCGAACTTGCCGGACGCCGAGGGTTGAAACGGACTCACCGTGGCTAAAACGTCCCAGGAATCGTGTTACAGAACGAAACTGGTTGGTATATCCAATAGCAAATTTCACATAGGAAAACACTTGCCAATGTTGGTCCTTCGACTTACTTTCCTAGACCGAGTACTACGGGACGTCTCAGGCCCGGTTACCTAACTGAGGACTGGCATCATACCTAACAAAGGTGAAAGAACCCCGCTTTCGTAACCGAAAAAAAAGTTGGGTCTAAATTACCACACGGCCGGGAAGTACTTATATACTTGCAACTTCCGCATACGTAGGTGTCATCCATGAGGGACCACACTGGCCAGTTGAAATCCAAGTAATCAAAAGCCAAAGTCAAAGTCAAAATCAGCTTCGATTAGGCTCAGAGTTAGGCAGCAGCCAGGAGAAATCTTGGAATATTATTTGTCCAGTACAGTCCCTCAAAGTCATCACATTCATCCCCTCTCGTCGGTTCTTCAAAATGTCTTCTGTGGAACAAATGACTAGAACGGATATGTTTACCTGTACAGCTTGGTAATCCTTCTAGCACATACCATTAATCTTACAGATGAATATAGGTTCTATTATCATCACGGCTGTGATGTATGATTATGGTGGGTCATTGAACACTTCGCCTACGTGCTACGTTTTCAAACTGAGCCTGCGTCTGTAGCTCTCACCTTTTCAGACGAGGTATCTTTGCTCTCTACCTTTTATTTATTGACTGACACCATACCCTCGAGATAAATTATGTTTGGGTGAAAATCAACTTGATTAGCCAAGTGGCATATTCCTCACAAAATTACAGGGCAGACGATGGACCTGGGTGTCCACAATGTATGTATTGGTACGTGAAGACCACACCCCTCTGTAACATTCTGATTTGGCACTAACATAGGTTCGCTATGTTGGCCTTTCCTACGCCAGGTCAGTACACTCGAGTCAATCTGGCTTCAAAAGCTAAAAGCTAAATTGTACCCAAGCCTTGCCGCCACAAGTATGTTGGAATCGAGCTCGTGTAGTTTTTTTTTTCCTGATATAATGCGTTTGCAGATAGTAGTACGTTTTTTGCCTCTGATTGTCAGTGCTTTGCTTTGCATTTTCGAAGTGCTATTGATTTCTGTCGTGGATTAGAGGGGTATCTAGATTCTAAATATCTATCTGGTCGTAGTTTTAAGTACGTCAACCTCAGTTCTTGCCTTATTCTATTGTTGTTTTGACTTGCATTATTTTGAAGGTTCCTCACATATCTCTCTGGCAATGGATTGGGGGTACACGATTTTCGTTGCTGCTTCTGATTGTAAGTGATCAGCTTTAACCTTTATTACCATTTTGTCTGACTGTTGAGATTGAAGGGATTATGATCCTCCGGGTATATGCGATGTGGAATCGGTCAAAGACCATCCTTTGCATTCTTCTGATCATTTTTGTACCGCAGACCATCGTTTGCTTTGTTCTTTCAGGGACCGATTCTATTGTCCCCGGTTTGTCTTACCTGAATCATCGTTAGCACGCTCTCATGCTTACACTCCCAGATGGATCTACTACCCCTAGAGAAACAAATGGCATCGGTGCTAATGTCCCATTTCCGCTCTACTTGTACTTTTATGCCGCACGACTTGCTCTTGCCACGACACTCGTCGTTCTCGCTTTCATTCCAACTTTGCAAGAGTCAGTGTCGACGTATAGAGCAACAAAGCAATGGCAGCCTAACCGATATATGAAACTACTTTCGAGACATGGAACGCTTTATTTCATACCGTAGGTCCACACTGCCTGTCGCTGCCTATTACATTCACTCACTCATGTGACGACCCTATTTCCTTGGATATCCAGGGTTGCGATCATGACTGTCGCCGAAGTGATATACGCCCTCCATCCAACGCTGCAATTGACATATACCCTTAGCACGGTGACCTTTAGTTTGGTGCAGGCCACTCAAACAGTTACATGCATCATCATACCTCGATTCATTATCAGCGTACGGGAGCTCTATGATCATAGCCATCGCGACCGATGGTATGAAATTGACACCGGATTTGGCATGTTATCGCAGTCCGCTGTCAGATCCACTATTGAATTTGCAGACGTGCCCAGTTTCCTTGAGAATGTGGAGGGAAGCGCAGACGGAGCAGAGGGGATGCATCTTGGAGAGGTGAGAGGGAGCTGGGGTCCGATTGGAGAGGGGGTTGGGTGCAAACCAGAGATGGCCAGTTCAGTTCCATAAAGGCGACATCAGATGCCGAGGTGGTAGTCCGAGTTTGCGAATATTCAACTCTATCGTTGCACTTTAACGCTGTCCTGTTGTTCAAAAAATACAATTTGCAGTGTACATTGCATAAGTTGATTACTATATCCCAACATCTTAATTCCTCAGGTCGAACGGTAAATGTGACTAGTTCTAATGCGCGCCCTTCTCTCCCACTAGCACGAGACGGACCCTGAGCCGGCGAGAGTCCCATACTATTTTTCCACTCACACCTTGTCCGACAACATAGGATGAGACGACTCGGAAGGAGGTGGGGAAATAGATGCTTCTTTCAATGCATCTGCAGCTAGAACCGTCCGCGAGACGATACTACGCGCGCGAATCTGCGGTCCGTAAAAGAATAGGACCTATATACACCAACATCGTCATCATCACACACACCGCCACGACGGGTGTCCGCATATGAGGAAATCAGCAGTCGATAGTTACGAAATCGAAACGCACAAATGGTATCGGAGCCATGGCGAGGCCAAGGACTGCGAAGAGTGTCAATGCCCACTTACATGTCAACGTGGAAAACATTTGGTGGGTGAACAGCGGGAATATCAATCCCATCAAATTACCTGCAAAGGAAAAACGTGTAAAGTAAGGTTGTAATATTAGCTAGAGGCTATTGAAGACGTACGAAATAGACTTTGTCCTGCTTGGGCAGAGGATGCATACGTGTTGTAACTGGTCGTCAATTTTGGAAGCGTCAACGAATTTGCCACGTAAGTATCGAAAGGGCATACCAGTCTGCGAGATATAAAAGCGTCACTTGGAAGATGATCGTGACACCACTCATGAAAACCTTGAGAAGTGGAATATTGATTAATGAGATGATCAAAAGGGATGGCAGCTGACCGTCAGACCAATAACGGGAACAATCCAGTGAATCTTGGGTGATGCCGTCCAGGCAGAGATAAACATACCGATTGGGAGGCACAGCGCAGCAACGCATACGACGTAAAGTCGTACTTCCTGTTTCTTCTGCGCAAAGTATTTCCTGTACAACATTCATTCGTATGTCATTATGCGGCAAGATACCCGAGAAAAAGCAGACTTGTAGAGCCCATCTTGATACACGGTGGCAAAGACGCCAATGAATGCGCCAACACTTGTATAGAAGGATCATAAGAGCGTTGGAAGAATAGGGCTTGATTTACCTCGATGTAATATATACCTATCCCGTTTGTCGAATACTGAACCCATAAACCATTTGAAATATGGGGACGACCGACCTATGATGCCCAATGAACTGACACGTCTCTTGATCATGAATGAACGGCATACTCAAGCAAGCAATAAACTACGCCCCAGGTAAAACCAAACCATATCTATAGCCCAATGTGTATATCAAGCGCAAGTGATTACGAGTCCAAGACAAACTCACGCTAACACTCTGTACGATAGGCTCAGTAGCCAAAAAATCTATGACATGAGTTAGAAACGCAAAGTAAAAAGATGGCACATGCAACAGAAATACATAATGGCCGTGTAAAAGACGTTTTTATGAGACTCCAGAGGCTCTCGTTATCGATCTCGGCTTTGGCTCTATAAGCGTTGGTTCCAGTGAGTTTACGTTGCGACCGCGCGATCCGGGTAAGAATGGTTGAGGGGCGTGTTTCGCTCAAAACTGCCGCCACAAGGACGAAGAAAGCTGACACCCTGTAAAGGATGTCACTATCCAGAATATGGGACTAGAAAAGGATGCCTTACATGACATGAATCCACTGGACCCATCGCCAGCCAAGGGAAGGATTGGATCCAATCACACCTCCGATAACCGATCCGATAACCGATCTGAGTCCCATAGCAAATACCGTCGTAAAAGAGAATATGGCCGTTGGTAAGCCTCGCCTATCTTCAATGAGTGAAGAAATTATAGCATAAATGTTACTCACTCCTGAGGTTTCCAAACATCTGCAATACTACCACCGACCATTGAGGTCCCAGCGCCGCCGAGTATTCCTTCTAGAGTGCGTCCTGCGATGACAACTCCCATGTTGGGCGCCCTACTTGCTAGATATAATGACCGGTATAAATGATCGAAAGTCAAATTCTCACAGTGCTATCATGACCTGGCTCAGAGCGAACATAATCGCCGAAGTAATATACACAGGTCTCCTTCCAATCTCCTAGGTTGATATGATTATAGATACCAAGGAATGTAATGATGACGAACCTCGCCAAATGCTGAGGTGATCATTGGAGTAATCCCCATGCCCATAGCATACAGACCGAGACCCAGCGACGCTTCCAGCTCATTACAGTGCAGATCGTTTGTTAGGGATGGTATGCTAATGGAATATGAGGACGCAGCGGAAGCTAATTGTACCATGAGTGTATATTGCAAAGCCACAGAGATGTCAGGTAGGTCACCTGTCATTCCAAAAAAATAGCAACCGCCAGAGTAATAGCCCATTTCTTCAGGAGTGGAAAATTCGATTTCGGTGGTCCCCATCTTCGAATTCGACCTGTTCACAGTGAATTGCTCTCCTGGGAAAAACGCAATAGAAGAGCATACATAAATGATTTTTTCACCGGTTCCAGTCAAAGTGGCAGTGAGTGATGGTTTCGGGAGTGCACTCTCTCTAGTTTCGCTTGACATGAGCTCGGGACAAAGTGCAGCCAGACGATTGGGGCGCTCAAGGTTACTTAGCTGAGTGGTTGCGTACCAGGGAGAGGTACCGTATCATATAAATAAACTGACCTGCTGATGGAAAGTCGGAGAGATCCACAGACGGACAATGCCGACGGGCTTATGTTTCAAGCTTCTGCATATATCCAGTCATTCATTTACCTCGAGAAACCACTTTGTCCCACGCAGGCTCTCAAAAACGGCTAGGTGGCGCCTCTACCCTGTGGACCCCGCTATGCGAATAATACTATCAATTGGGATTGTGATTCAGTATAAAAGCACAAGTACCTAGGAGATAGCACATACCCCGGTCTTTGAGCACTTTCTTTGGCACAGATACGTAAGTCTGGGTGCAAGCATGAGCAATCGGCGGGTTCATTGTGGATGCTACAGAGGTTCAAGCGCATTGAGGTGCCAATCTTCCACATGTTTGCGTCAAAAGGAACGACATATCCAGGTTGTGGACATAAAAAAAGGCTCAAACAGACCTAGCGGCAGTGCTTCAAAATGAAATTTCAGAGAAGCCACCTACAAGCTCTTCATTATCAAAATGAAAGCCAGAACCGTGATGTGTCTGGACTGCAGGTGGTAGAGTGACAATAACACCAGCGAGCCGCTACGATCATTGATTGGCACGGTTACCGCGAGTTGACCTTCCTTTGGCCACTTAGCGTCACGAAGAAAGTCAGATTCTTGAGGGTGACCGCGCGGTAGCCTTGTGGAAGCCTGCGTGAAGTATAGTGATACCCGAAACACAGAAGCAATGCGACATTTTTGCGATGCAATGTTGGTCTCATGCCAATCAGGTTCATGGTCTCCAGTTTGCAAATTCAATGGCTTATCTTTTCTGAATTGACCCACACCGCACGATACGAAAAGACCATTAAAGGGAACATTTCGACTGGAACGCACGTAATACAGTAGAGGTGTCCGAGGATTAGCCAATGCTGAACCGGGTTGCATGCGTTTTCGGAGACGTAGAACTTCTGAGATTCGAGGTACTTTCCGATGGCAGCTGGAACCGAGGAGGTGGGCAATTATCCTGTATTTGATCTCGAGTTTGCTGCAAGAGCCTAGTCGCCTGGACGGAAGGCTGAACTTGGCGCATAATGACTCAGCATTTCCCATCACTTCGCGCTCCTGTCTAATATATTGTTCTAACTTCAAAGTAGTCAGTGTCAGTCTTAGAGCTAGTTTCCCCTTTGTTTTATTTAAAAAGGCCCTCTTGTCAATGTCTTACTGTGAATTAAACACCTTGTCTTGTCTCATACATTGTGTCGGGAGTATTATCGACCGTGTATATAATCTTGTCCCCTCTCGTATGCATAACCCGGTACTGCAAAACTTGTATGTGCACCGAGGTAGGTTCTGTACAAGCCCAGGCCTGAGTATGCCTTTAAGGGACCCTTGGGCAGCACGCGCACACTGTTGCGCGCGCTGCCCAGGGGACTTTTGAAGAAGCAGGGTTAAGGGCTTACCAGGACGACCCGTCCTTGTCTTGAACTGATATGAAGCAGCTCAAGTTTTCGGGGGTTCCACAAGTTGGCTCACTGTGGGGGATACTCTCAATTCCTGCCGCATCATGGACATTTAAATCGGTCATGACTTTCATGAGACGGGATATGTTACATAAATTACAAATACATCCTCCAAACGCCAACAAGACACTTTCAGCAGCCAGAATAACCCGACACAACGATATACTAAAGTTAATGGTACATATCCGATTACTTGTTGCAGCGTGCCCACTTGATAGCGGGCGAATCTCCAGATCCTGTTTTAAACTTTGTCTGATGATCCTCGATGTGAGGATGAAGAAGAGACTGATTCTGCATCCTCTGCCAAAATTTCCCTTGAGGCGATGCTACGTGCACGGATTCTAGACCCATAAAAAAACAAAACCTATGTCATGCACGCACGTGGAACAGGATCAGCACATTGTTCATCACAGGAAAAGTATCAAAATTAGAGAGTGTGTGAGAGAAAACGAGTCACTGGTCAAAGGCAGAACGACGACGTACCAAAGGCGTTGGAGCCATCGCGAGCCCAAGGATCGCAAAGAGCGTTAGTGCCCACTTGTAGGTCAAGGTGGAAAACATCTGCTGAGTAAACAGAGGGAAGACAAAGGCCATCAAGTTACCTGCGGATTAAAAAAGTGAGCCAAAGGAATCATTCATCTGTTGCTACACCTACGGAATAAGGTCTGCCCAGCTTGAGCAGAAGATGCATATGTGTTGTAACTATTTATCATTACATCAATGATGTTTTAACGCGGTATAGGAAAGAAGAGGGGTATAAAACGTACCAATCCGCAAGATACAAAAATGCGACTTGAAGTATGACCATGACCCCACTCGTGAATACCTTCAAAGACCAGAAATCAAACATGAGTATACGGTAAGCGTTGGTCAACTTGACCAAAGGACATGACGGAAAGAAATCAGAACAGACCGTCAGACCGATCATAGGGAAAACCCAGTGTATCTTCGGTAATGCCGTCCAAGCAAAGATTAATATACCAAAAGGAAGACACAATGCGGCGATGCATGGAAGGTATAGCCGAGCTTCCTGTTTCCTTTGAGCATATTTTTTTCTGTTTTTGCGTATCATGTAAATCATTTTAATTCATACGCTTGATTCGAAATCGCTTGGAAAAAAACTCGCCTGTAGAGCTTATCTTGATATATGTTGGCGAGGAATCCTGCCGTGGCGCCAAGGCTGCAAATATAACTATAATGAGCATCTGTTCTGAAACTGGCAGACGGACCCGAACTCACCTCAACGTTATATACACATATCCAGTCTGCCGAACGTTGAAGCCATAAACTGATCGAAATATGGGCGTTACCGCTCTGTGGGCCCAATGAGCCAATAGACTTCCAAATAAAGGCCGGCGTACTCCAGCAGGCAATAAACTACGCCCCAAGTAAAACCACACCATATCTAGCAGGCCCTGTCAGCCGAGAACCGGAGACCACAAAAAGGATCTTACACTGAAACTTTGTACGATAGGTTCGGTGGCGAGAAAATCTAAATCATAAACAAAATTAGGAGGTGGATCGGGAATGCGACACATACATAATGGACGTGTGCAAGCCGTCTTGATGAGGTTCCAGAGGCTCTCTTTATCGATCTCGGCTCTCGCTTTGTAAGCATCGTTCCCAGTGAGTTTACGTTGCGATCGTGCGATACGGATAAGAATGATGGAAGAACGGGTCTCGCTGAACACCGGCACGATAAGGATGACGAAGGCGCACGAAAAGCTGAAAATAATGACATTCTTCCGACGAGATAAAACCAAAGTGTTGCCTCACATAACGTGTATCCACTGAACCCATCGCCAGCCAAGAGAAGGTTCCGATTCAATCACGCCTCCGATAGCCGATCCGAGACCCATCGAAAACAGTGCTGTGAAAGCAAATATCGACATTGGCAGACCTCGCCTGTTTATGCTGAGAGCGGATAAGGCATAGTCTAAAAATTACTTACTCCTGTGGCTTCCAGATGTCAGCTATAGTACCTCCGACCAAGGAAGCGCCTGTAGAACCGAATATACCTCCGAAAGCACGTCCTAAAAGCACCACCTGCATGTTAGGTGCTCTGTTCACTAGTCATTACAATCGGTACGGTTGTTCGGAGATGTGAGCCTTACAGAGCAATCATAACCTGGGTAAGAGTGAACATGGTCGCTGAAAAAATATAGATGGGCCTTCTTCCAACTTCCTAAATTGACCAGTGTGAAGATCAGTCATCGGAACGATTTTGAAAGCGAACCTCGCTGAATGACGAGGTGACCAGAGGAACAATTCCAAAACCTATTGCATAGATACTGAGACCGAACGCTGCCTGCCACTCGATGCAGTGCAGATCCTTGGTCATGGACGGTATACTAATGGAAAATGAAGATGCAGCGGCAGCTAAATGGTACAATGAGTGCTGAAAATAATGTTTAATGTCGGGCAATCACCTGTAATTCCAGTGAAGCAGCAGGCAGTCAGAGTGATAACCCATTTTTTGAGGAAAGAATAATTCTGAGGATTACGTTGGTCGCCATCTTCAAAGTCGATCTGTTGGGGGTAAGCGGCTCATGCCACTAGAAGATCGTGACTGAGCGACATACAAGAATGATTTTCTCCTTACTATCGATCGTAACAGGGATCGAGGATTCAGTTGAGGAAGCATCCTGTATACATTCACTGAACATGATGTCGAAACAGAGAGACAAATGTCAAGGGAGGCTGAAAGCGGGTTGTCGACCGAATAGCACTTTATCCCACAGAACGTCCAGGCCGTATAAATAGCTACTTACACTTTGCAATGACTCGGTCAGGGAACAGGCTACAGGGAAAACACGCATGTCGGGCTCCCTGGGGAAATTACATGCACGCAGAGGATTGAAAGTTCAGCATTCCAACAATGGATATGTTTGATCGGCCTATATGCCCCTGTCAGCAAAAACTAACCATGAACACGAAACAACTCCAAAAGGCCAAGAAGCCGTGGATCGTGATTGCGTCAATCATGGGGGACATCTTTGAACCACTACGTGGGAACCAAAATTGAGATGGCGATGTAAAACAAAGTTTACATACAGGATAACACATACCTTTTGTTTTCCTTACGCATGCATATAATGGGATTGCCGTCGACACTTACAGGAAGTCAGGCACCCGAAAATCGGTGTTACGATGTGACCATGACCGAGTTCAGACAGTTGCGAAAATATAAGGTAGGTTTGCATCAACAAACCACGAATCTGCTTGCAATGCTGATAAGGGTCCTGCGCACGTAAAAACAGTCTCGGACTTGGCTCCTACAAGTCAGTTGGAATATCTCCGGAAGGGAATTTACTGAAGAGTTACACGCAAACTCTCGCTGATGGGAAATGGGGGCCGGCATCGATGTTGACCTTGACATGAGTGGGACTGCAGGCCAAGTGTATAACCCCGTCGAGTCATTAAGTATATCGGACTAACGATGAGCATGGCTGCGAGCCGAGTCGGCCGAACATGTTCAACCTTGAACCGGGAATAATTAATGCTACCCTGAGGTGGTAGGGTTACCGCGAGTCTCTGCTGCTCAAAAGACACCCAATGGTCCTTCCTGCTCATTCTTGCAGATGCAACCGACGGAATGCATGCATGTACTTGCGTCATACGGAAACATTGTACAGGAAGAATATTCAGTTTGAGGGTGGATAGTCTTGCTAATACCTTACCGATTCACCATTTGTCCTAAATGAGGTTTTCATTCTAGTCATCGTGACAAGTAGTCAAAGACACACTGGTAGGCACCTCTAAACGTTCACAACTGCTTCTTGTCGTCATTCGTGACGCAAACCGCACACTTGGGGCATCCAGGTAGTGGCGCCTTCATTTCTCTATGAATGCCCTCGTTTAACGCGGTGGAGAGTGGTGCGTGGTTCAGGTAATTATTTTCCCGGGTCATCTTTTCTCCTGAGAATATCGTTGTATGCAGCAAGTCTGATCGATGGCCAGACTTCTCGACAGGCCCTGATGCACGAGTCGGACCGGAATCTTCCGAACTTCACCACTTTGAACTTCATGACCGTGAGCACTTATGTACGGTGGCACCTCCTGAAGTAGGTCAACAAACAACATGACATATCGAAGGCCAAGATGTGGGCTAACTTGGAAGAAGTGTCGGCATCGCCCTGGACAGCGTGCTGGGATATTGAGACACAGCCCATATGACTCCCTCAGAGGGCTTAACAAACTCGATCGCGGCTTCTTGGAGCTTTGAAGCTCAAATTAAGTCGTTAGCGCTGCCTCTTTCTTGGAATTTCTGTAAGTTCCGAACACGTTCTGCGTCAGTCGGGAACAACGAGACTCTTCCACAGTCCACATTGCTTCATCAGTTCTCGGAAATGACGAACCAGTAGGATTGCAAGACTCGTCGAAGAGGCAAAGTTCAATCGGTTGAGTGGTTGGCAGTTCAGACTGGCCGCCAAAAAAGAGATAGTGAACTTGGATACGTAATAAGCATCATGCCACAAATAACAATTGGCTGAGGTCCACGTATCAATGCGGCATTCGTCGGTTTCGGCTTGAAGAAATCACAAACATCTTCACCGGAGCACTGCTTTATACAACGACAAGGCGCATCAGTGTTTCCTAAGCGGTCGATTTGTTGTTCGAATGGCGGAGTCTCATTTGGAGGTGCCGTACAAAGGTGCCCGGTCCAGTCACAGTTGAGTATTTCCCTTACCAAGCCTCGTGGACGTCTCGAAAGTTAACGTGATACCACTGCAGTTTCCTGATGCTTGAATGGCACCTGCGGCATTGGTTTTTACCGCTCCCCTTCTTTTTCTGGGCTATCGCATCAACTTATGGAGACCGAAAAGATATAAACGCAAGAAAATTGCAAGTCTCTTTGCCCGTCCGCAGCCCTCCACTCTGACTCCTGGTTGACATTCACCTCATATGGACACTAACTTGAACGCCGCTTTGTGGTCTGTTCAGGTTGATAACTTTACATCCCGTATGATTTTTCTCCTCTCTAGTGAAATCGTTGGATGATCTTACCGACTCAGTTGCTATGCTTACTGTGGTCACATACGATTACTGTGAGATGCTCCTCTGTGCCTTTGACTTCCCTGACGGACTTGGTTCTACCCTAAAGTCCTCAACTTTTCGAGAGAGGTATGTCATCTAATTCGTCATGTTTCTTTTTGGCTCACAGATTGTCAGGTGGACAATGTTTGGGTAAGACAACACTGATTACTGGCAAAAAATCAAACCTCTGACAACAGTACAGCGCCGGCCCTGGACAAGGGTGTCTACAATGTATCTTCTAGTGCGTATCAACACATTTCGTGTCACTCCCCTGTCAAATAACTGCTCCATAGGTACGCTACATGGGGCTTGCTTACATTATGCAAGTACATGATGTTTGCTGTACTGTGTGTAGAAGTTAACTGAGTTTGTCTTTTAGTACGGTCGCTCTTTGTACGCTTGCATTTAATTAGCAACGTCATCAGCTGACCGAGTACATTTGTAGATTATGGCTCTTTTATCTTGGGCCAGCTTGAAGTTTGTTATCACTCCTTCTGTCGATTGGCTGCTGATCGCCTTCTTGTAGACGTATGTACCCTTTTACATTTCAGGGATGAGTTAATAAATCTTCCTAGCTGTAAGTTTTCCCGAGCTCGCTGGATGTCACTAACGGATGTTTGTATCCAAAGGCTTCGTAGTATTTCTAGTGACGGCCTCCGAGTACTTTGTATTTCTTTCCGCTGCGGATTGTGAGCGGCTATCCCTCAAGATTCTATACTTGGGTTGTCTGACCATTTCCTACACAATAGATGTCATGATACTTCGGGTATATGCGATGTGGACTCGATCAAAATTTATTCTTTGTGTTTTGCTGCTTATTTACGGGTTACAGGCTGTTGTGACCTTGCTTGTCGGGACAATCTACTATCGTTTTGAAACCAGCTATAATGGTACGTGTCAATCATTGCATGCAGTACTACATCCCGCCTAATTCTGTGCGCTCCCAATCTTCCAACGCAGTCACGAAAATCGACAGTCTTTCATTTTGCATCACTAAATTTCGAGGAGCCATGTCATTGTATAACTCGTATATCCAAATCCCACGACTAGTTCTCGGATCTACGCTTTTGGTTCTCGCCGTTATCCAAACTTTGAAGGAGACAATGAGCATATACAAACAAACCGGACAGTGGCAGCCTAATCGCTACCTTCGACTATTGGTGAAGGAAGGGGCGATTTATTTCTTCATGTCCGTCTCTTTTTATCTCGTCCTGTTGCCTAATTCTGACCAGACGCTCTTTTGGTATTGCAGGTGTATAAATATCAGCCTTATTACCTTGTCAGAAGACAGCGGTGTCATACGCGATGGCGTGGCCAACGTGCTTTACATGCTTGATTCTATCATCATATTCACCATGATGCCTCGGTTTATCATTGGAATACGAGAGCTGTATGATGTTGGCCCTCCTGGTCACCTGCGGGAGCTCGACACTGGTTTTGGCGGAACATCGCAATCCGTTCTGAGTCGACACACAGTCTTGTCTGCCGTTGCGTTCGCAGACGCAGATCGACTCGAAGATCAGTCCGGGGAAGGTAGCGTCACCATGGAGCAGGGTAGTCCCTTCAATGAAGACGCCCGCGAATGGAAGGGCCTTGAATTTGTAGCACGGAGTGGTCATCTGGGTGATGTTTGATTGGTGTACAGTAGGGCGGGGTGGGGTCTGGGCGGTGGCAGGGGTCCTGGCGCGTCTTGTACGGGTTAGTGTCGCAGGTAGGCTTGGCTTCGTGTTATTCCACCTGTTCGGGGCGTCGCTCCCCCACCATTGACCCTGGCAAGATTAGTTTTATCAGTGCATGTTTCATTTGCTAAATCGAATGTGGGTATCTATAGCTGTATCAGAAATTAACGAGCCTATATATAGTCTGCAAAACACATGGTCGTCGCGTACACCTGCTGTGCTATTTTGTTCCGCAAAGACCCGCTTCGAGTGTACTGTCTAGGTGGAAGGATCCGATCGCCAGCGATCATATTGCCATTATGTGATGCTCAGTAACTACGGGCGAACACCGGCTCGGATGCTAGTTGGATAGGGACGACAAGGCTCTTCTGGTCTACATCGTTCTGGGAAATGATGAACTAGTAGGATTACAGGGCTCGCTCCAGAGGCACAGCTCAATCGGTTGAGTGCAGTGGTAGTTCGAACAAGTTGCCGTCAAAGTTCCCATGAACGTTACGTAATAAGCGTAAAGATAGTTCCGCAGTATCCACTCGTTAGCCGTTGCTAACTTGAACGCTGGAATCACAAACCTTTCCACCTGAAGCACTGGTTTTCATTACTCCCTTTCTTTACCCGGGGTATGGAGCCCGAAAATATATAAACGCAAGAAAATTGCAAGTCTCTTTGCTCGTCCGCAATCCTCCACTCCGAGTCCTGGTTGACATTCGCCCGATATGGACACTAACTTGAATGCCACTCTGCGGTCTATTGAGACTGATAACTTGGTATCGCGTATGATTTTTCTCTCGAGCGAAATGATTGGATGATCTTACCGGCTTAGTTGCTATGCTCACTGCGGTCACATATGATTATGGTAAGATGCTCTACTGTGCCTTTGATTCCTATGACGAACTTGCTTCTACCCCAAAGTTCTCAACTTTTCGAGAGAGGTATGTCATCTAGTTCGTTTTGTTTTATTCCGGCTCACAGATTGTCAGGTGGACAGTGTTTGGGTAAGACAGCACTGATTACTGACAAAAGGTTTAAATCCCTGACTCGAGTGCAGCGCCGTCCCTGGACTAGAGTATCTACGATGTACCTTCTAGTGCGTATCAACACATTTCGCGTCACTCTCCTGTCAAATAACTGTTCCATAGGTACGCTACATGGGGCTCGCTTATGCTATGCAAGTGCATGATGTTTGCCGTATTGTATCGAGGTTAACTGAACTTATCTTCTAGTGCGAACACCCTTTGTACGCTCGCGTTTGATTAATAGCAGCATTGGTTGACTGGTTACATTTGTAGATCATACCTCTTTTATCTTGGGCCAGCTCGAAGTTGGTTATTATTCCTTCTGTCAATTGGCTACTGATCACCTTCTTGTAGACGTATGTACCCTTTTGTGGTTCAGGAATGGGTTAATAAATCTTCCTAGTTGTAAGTTTTCCCGAGCTTGCCAGATGTCACTCTAACGCATACTTGCATCCAAAGGTGTTGTAGTATTTCTGGTAACGGCCATTGAGTACGTGGTATTTCTTTCCGCTGCGGATTGTGAGTGGTTGTTCCTCGAGGCTCTATACCCGAGTTGCCTGACCATCTCCTGCACAATAGATGTCATGATACTTCGGGTATATGCGATGTGGGCTCGGTCAAAAACCGTTCTTTACGTTTTGCTTCTTATTTACGGTCTGCAGACCGTTGTGTGCGTGGTTGTAGGGACAATCTATTATGGTTTTGAAGCCAGCTATAATGGTACGTATCGATCATTGTATGCAGTACTACATCCCACCTAATCTCGTGCGCTCCCGATCTTCCAACCAGTCACCAAAATCAACAATCTTTCGTTTTGCACTATTAAATTTCGAGGAGTCACGTCGCCGTATAACCCGTATATCCCAATCCCACGACTGGTTCTCGGTTTTGCGCTTTTGGTTCTCGCCATTTCCCGAACTCTGGGCGACACGATGAATATATACAAACAAACTGGAAAGTGGCAGCTTAATCGCTACTTGCGACTTCTGGTGAGAGAAGGCGCGATGTATTTCTTCATGTTCGTCTCTTTTTCTCTTGTATCCTTTGCCTAATGCTGACCAGACGTTTTGATCTTGCAGGTGTATAAATGTCAGCCTCATCACCTTTGCGGAAGACAGTGGTGTCATAAGCAGTGGCGTGGCTGACGTGCTCTACCTCCTCAATTCTATAATCATATTTACCATGATGCCTCGGTTCATCATTGGAATACGAGAGCTGTATGATGTTGACTCCCGTGGTCACTTTCGTGACCCCGACACCGGCTTTGGCGGAACATCACAGTCCGTCTTGAGCCAGCACACAATCTTGTCTGGCATTGCATTCGCAGATGCAGGATTGGAGGATGATGAACTCGAAGATCAGTCCGGGGAAGGTAGCATCATCATGGACCAGGGTAGTTCCTTCGATGAGGATGCTTGCGAGTCGAAGGATATTAGACTCGTAGCGTGGAGTGGTCATGTGGGTGATGTTTGATAGGAGGGATCGCGAGCGATCACCCAGCTACCTTGTAATTACGGGACAGCCCTTTCCCCAAGAGAGCTTTTACTGAATTTTAAGGCAGCGCATCCTCAAAGGACTAGCCATCTTGGATTGTCCGTGTTTCCAAGACCCAAAGAATGTGCATTGTGGTTATTACACGCCTATTTGCGATCAAATGCATCGATTCGAACCCTTTGCCCACTCTAAAACGTGCAGAGTTGGGCTTAGAATCGACGATGATTAGTCTCCCGTGACACAAGATACGAACGGGTCTTGCCACCTCCTTTGCATAAGCGAAGGGCACCCTTGACATGACAAGCGCCACGAGTGGCGCAACAACCGAATTGTCCCACAAAAACGGGACCGTGTATTGCACCCTCCCTGTTTCAAATGACAATTTGCAGTCGTCATCAATGCGGTCCGACTCCGAGTGGCGGCGTGTTAGAAATCAATGGACGGTCCTTGATCGCCAGTTTTTTGGGGGACGATTTAGAGTAAAGAACAGAGGGAACGGTTTCGGGATAAGCGCACACATCACATTCACTCGAAACGTTGTTGTATGTATGGTCGAAAAGGATAACCGATGGGAGACCGTCGACAGCGATGGGGTCGAGTTGTATCTAGTTTAGGCCAAGACGAGTTTATCTGTCGAGACATGTCAGCGTCAGCGGCCGTTTCAACAAAGATAAAAAACATGGCACCCATACGTCTAATCTGCTTCAGCAAGTCTGCATAGACCCGCAGCTGTGGTGTAATCAACTCTGGCTGGGCAGCGATACGCACCTAGGAATGCTAACGGTGCCAGAATTTGCCACAACAAACATGAATCAGATATCTGCACATGGTCAGCGTGAGAAAAGCAACGGACCATGAAAAATTGCGAACGGCTTGCATTGCCAATCTGTCAACGATATTCGAGTCATGCGGTCTCGAGGCCGGACACAACAAGCCGCATAGATAACCACTAGCGCTGATGTTACCCCATCAAGAGGAGCCCATGCGTTTTGTGAACGGTAATCGGGCCGTTGGAGTAAAACGGAGACATTTAGGAGTTCGAGACGTCTCCCAGTATCGTATCTAAACAGTTCACGTCAGTGATGCCGTGCGCGTCAACGAACTGTCTTGCAATCTGCTGCCGCAAAGCTAGCCATATTCAAAAGTGTTTCCATAAGCGGAGCCAGAGCGGAGAGAATATTTGGAACCAAGCGTGAGTAAATGAGGGAGCATTTAGTCTTCCTTCCCGCCACCGCGAGCTCCGCAGCGGTAAGAGCCAAATCAGCACCCGACGTAGAAGCGTCACATACAGTGGCATACCTGGTGTCGAACTGGCATCATTTAAATTTATTTTTTCTGCGCCGTGCAGAAATAGGCTCAGACGGTGTTGATAGGGCAACGGGGTCGCCTTGACCCAATGCAACAGGTAGTTTCAAGGCTTCTTTCAGTGTTCGTATCCCGTTTGAATATCCCACAAGTTCCTTTTACAATGTTGTTCATGCAGATAGATGATGAACAACCGATCCATTAGACAGATGGGACTTGTTTGATGGCTGGTACGAATCACTACAAGACTCGTCCCAGAGAAACGGAACGCATTGCGCCAGTAGGTTGAAGAAAATCCCCGTTTATATCTCGCTTTCAGTCTACCTTACGAACGATAACTGTGAAGGTGTGTCGCCCATTTATCTCAATTCTTTAATATCTTTATCAAAGGTAATAGAGCCTACAGTTGCGAAGCAATTTCCCCAGGAAATCGAAACGCCCAAACCATATCAAAGTGTTCAAGAAGCATTGCGATGCCGAGTGGTTCCTAGGTGACACCACCTTGTCACAGTGAACAAGACAGGGACCGATGTTAGACCAAGGGCCGCAGGGTGAGCCTACTTCAAACGTCCGAAGACTTTTGACATCAAACTAATCTTCTTCAATTAAGTGTCAACTGTGTCTTTGCTTTTTGTTCTCAAACACTAAATCTTGTGTTTATAGTTTTGTCATGGAGCACACGAGTAGCCATACGAACATGAGACCAGAAGTTGGTAGAGTCCATGCAGAGCAAAGCGTGGCGGGGTAGCTCCAGAGGGAAAACGGAAAAGAATAAAAAGGTCATGAAATATAAGCTTACCCATCCGATCCAGAACAATGTTTATCTGCATTCCCCATTATCAATGTCATGAAAACCGATGCCCCACGTTGGCTGCTGGCGTCTACACGATGGCAATTGGATTTATCACGGTCAAATCAAAATTAGCATGTACCCTGCGCTCATACGTGGACGGGTGTAATTATGCATGCGGCCTACTGCCCTCCCTGCCGTGCCAGTCCGCGAAATATACGTTTATTGTTTGCTACCTAGCTATAGCTTAGTATAATCGCGCCGCTGCTCCGCCCCAGAACGCATGTTCCATCACCTCATGGTGGACGCGCCAAAGCATGTCCTACACAGGATGCTCACCAGTCCTATAAGAATGCGACCCCAAGTTGTATTGGGTTTGGCTTGTTTTTGTGAACTACAATGACCATCAACGCCAGCTTCTCTTGCTTCTCGACCATCTTTGGATTCGTCGTCACCACCATCTCCCTACTCGCCCTCATCTTCTCGACATGGTATTCTCATTTACCGAGCAGTAAGATCAAGGAGCTGGAGTCTCTATTGGAAGAGACAGAGTGTTGTTTTAGGAAAGCCATCGAAGAAGGCCTGCTGACGGAACTTACTTTTGTTCGTCGCATTGAGGACTCTCTTGCACGGCAAGTGTCTTGGTCGTCAGCTGGATTTTCCCCTAATATCGTACCCAGGCTCAAGTTGCAGACACATGGTCTTCGACTCCGTGCATACGCTGCCACCACCCTTTATGAAGACTATATCGAGTTTTTTCGGGGCACTTCTCTGGCAATCAGAAAAACCTGTCGAGCCGTTAAAGAAATAAGGGCTGATGTGATCGTAAGTATATTTCATCAACATTTCAAGCCCATTTCTGACCTGAGGAGCAGAAATACACCGAGCAGGAACGTCAAAGGTTGGCAGAAGGGCAGCTAGTTCGCCCCCAACGAGGTTCCACTGAACCTGCAGCACAAAGAGTGGGCAACCTACTGTGTGTTTCAGTTGAAATCGGTAAGTTGCTTGCAGCCTGATTCATGCTGAATGATGAGCTAAACAAAATATTTGCAGAACCATCGCGTGATACCGGGCAAGGTAACACAGATGTACGAACAATTGATACACTAGAAAGTATACCAATTATCCATACGTCGGTCACCCTTGAGGATGTAGCCTGAGGGTCGAGAGGTGATGCGGGTTGAGATCGTCTGATACACTCCCGGATGCACCCGATTTTGAACCACCTATTTATGTTGCACTTTCCTCGTCGTATATTCATTATGCTTTTCTTGTACATGGGCGCTGATGTGCTCGATGCTTTCCAAGTGCGAGGGCATTGGTCCCTGCGGGTCCAAGTTGGGAGTAGTTGAGAATGAAAAGCAAACTCGCTTACTTCCGAGTCGCGCGCGGAGTCATATTTCCGACTGCGGGATGTTTATGTGACAAACACGTTCCACTCGTTGAGTGTCGCCGCGACAAGGTAGTTTCAGTTTCAGACCTACAGGAGTCCTCAACACCACCCTAGCTATCAAATCTCGTCCCCCAATGCTCCACGTACAAGCTGCAGTTCTTTTTTTTTCTCTTTCTAAAATTCATCATTTTTCCCGGCGAGCCGCGATGAGTGGTATCAGGCCAGATTCAAAGTACAAAAATCTTGCATCATGCCAGCAGTTACCTGATTACAGCTTTCGCCACGGCACGCTCCAAGCTCGCAAAAGGCGGTACTTGCTGATAACTGTGGGTGTATTGCGCCCAGCCTTGAGGCTGCATCGCCCTATTCGTGCTGCCTAGCCAGTTCGACCGGACTGTTGTCATTTGCACAACATTCCCTCCCAACTCAGCACACTGACAGCACGCAGTTTGGCGGTGAGCTGTTAATTGTTATTCTCGGATCTTGCATATGCACAGACAGACGCTTGTGAACGTTGTGGCGGCCCGGACCAACGTTTTGAAGTGCCAAACTGTGAGCACACCCCTGAAAAATCTCCCAGGATCATCGAAGGCCACACGAGCCTATGGAGTAGTCATTTTTGATTTATATGTTTACTAACTTGCTATCAGAGAGGGCACCTCCCACAGATGTGGATGATTTCACACGTGGTCTCCTTCATGTATGGTACCAGGCCATGTTATTCTATTTACGCTGCCTTGCGGCGAGTGACGGGCACACTGACGTGCCGTTGAGGCATGCCCTACACAGGATGATGTTGACGACACCCATAAAGAGCTTTGCGCACAATTTTGCCAAGATGGCTCGCTTTTTGCGATGCGATGGTTGCCACGCCTGCTTTTTCAACTATTTGAGGCCTAGAGTCCTCGAATGTCTGACTCGTTTTCAATATATGCCGTTATCATCTCTCATAGAAGCTGGTCATCGGCTTTTGAAGTGTATTCCTTCGTTCACCTGTCCAACTCTGCACTGACATGGCCAGCACGTACAGACTGAAGTTCTGGGTGCGCGTGTTACAATTATATGCACACCAACAGTTTTTGATCCAGACACTGAAACTCAGAACAAAGGCAGTTCTTGGAGTATCCATGTGCATATTCGAATCACTCTAACCAACATATCTAGCCAGGGAAAATGTTCACGGCTTGTAGAAGTGCAGCTCTACCCTCATCGCGGGTCCACGGTATAGCACCACCGACTGGAGTGTACGTGTCCTTCTGCACGAAAAGAGACTTGTGTTACCCCAGTTAGACCACGCTGACAGAATACCTCACCAAATCGGTCGCCCGTCCCAAGCAACTACAATATGGCAAGCATGTGTGGCGCAACACCCCCTGGGTCAAAATGCATCAACTCAACGGGCATTGTGACCTGGCAATGGACAGCCGTGAAGTTGCCATCCCACCTCGAACCCTAAAGCGGGGAGAATAGCGTTATCACGCACGAGCATGACAGCTCTATCTTGCAATAAACGTGCGACTGATGACCGACTTGTCGCCTCCTCGGCTATGTTCATCTCCAAAGCAAGGCTATTCCATGGCGCAATATGGCGTCATAAAGATGATATTATAGGGGTATATGCGTACCCAACCGGTCGACGATTCGTGGTGTGCTAAATCCAGGGTGACTCAGGACCACACCATTTGTCATCGGAGACGCGAGCTAGCTGTCCGGCTCTCCCGGCCTCGTCGTAGTGTAATCTTGGTATCTTGACAGCTCTCAACAAAAAAGCCCGTCTTTTGCAGGAGTCGCGATGGTGAAAGGACTGCTGAGGACTACCAGCCTCTAGAAATCGTACCCGTTGTTGAACACATCCAAGGATCCTATATTTCCATCCAAGGCGAGAAACATTATGAAAAGGATAAGTAACAACAATATTAGGCACGTACACTTGGAGTGCCTGCCAGGACGTAGCAAAGGTTTCAGCGCAGCTTCACTCATGCCTATGCAGCGCTGATAGGTAGCTGAGATGAGGTGAGATGATCCTACCCACATGCCAGTGGCGATCGCGTCCAAGCGCCGCGCCGCTTGACCGGACTTTGGTGAGGCACGGATAAGTCGGGGTCGAAGACGTTAGCAATCGAAGGTCCGTGTTTTCATTGTCATCTCTCGCGAAGTTGGGAGAATTTGTCAGTGTCGCGATGGTGGCTTTCCTCATGCCGAACTGCACCACATCTTCTCTTTTCCAAACATGCAAAAGCGTCGATTTAAAAAAGTACTGTATCAAGTAATGGGTTAGTCCTCTACGATAAACTGTGATCCTTAATGTATGACTTGAACACGCACCCTTCCTTTCGATGCTTGTATCGCGTATGTTCATCTGGATTTTCTAGACAGGGCAAGGCTAGGGCCCGGTCCGAACATGCCGAATCATGATGTTCGGCATCACATGTCCACTACCTCCAAAATAGTGCGGCGATTCTTGCTACCGTGTCAGCAGAGCGCAAGAACATAACGTTATGTTTTCAAGCTTTCGCGAAGGATTAGCGAGGGCAATGCTAAACTGTAATTGAATCAGGACACCTGTGTACGCCACATACTCCGCTCATGGAGCACTCAATCAGCGCTTGGGGAATGCAGATGCATTTGCATAGTGGAGTCAAACAGTTTCATCAGAGAACATCGCCGCGTGCAGTTCCGATGTCGATGATCATCGTATGGCGCAATCGTTGACCCTGGTGACTGGCGACGGACTAGTCCCGTAACTTGTGCAAGCTGTTGATACAGACACACTTATCAGCGCGTCTCGTAAGTTTGTGATATCTAGACTCAGACGCTGACATCTTTCGCGAGACTGATTGCCACCGGTATGGGATGGCTGTATGCCGGCATCGAACATGATGAGTATATAAAGGCACGCAACTTGGAGGCAATAGCCAACGTTATCCCATAAAGCAGCGTTTCGTCAAACAAGTATTCAGCGATGGTTACTCAACTTACGTTGTACGGACACAAGGTAGGGTCAAATTTTTATCTTCGATGGGCGTGCTAATGTATGTTGTCCTAGGCATCACCTTTTGCCGAGAAGGTATGACGATTACTCGACATATCGATGTTCGAGGCTTGTAACATGGTGCGATAGATCGAACTTGCGCTAAAGGAGGGTAATATCCCATTCAAATACTATGCGGTCAGCCTCCCCGACAAGCCAGAATTCTTTATCGAAAAGGTCTATCCAGTAGGCAAGGTTTGTCGTGATGCGAAGCAAGGTGTGGTGACGCCTCTGACGTCACCACTTAAAATATGTAGGTGCCAGCGATCACGTATGGAGGCCCCGATGTAGTGCCAGAGGAGCCATCCGCAGAATCCATCAAACTCGGGGAATCTGACGTGATCCTTGAATTCATCGCAGATGCCTACCCAGAGGCTCACCTGATGCCCACGGACTTTGCTGAGCGTGCCAAGGTTCGCTATTTCATTGAGGTGGTCGCGAATAGGTATTTGCCAGCGTTCCTGGATTGGATTTTCGACCGCGAACCGCGGGCTGCGGAAAAGCTTCTCGGAGCGATCGAATTCCTCCAGGGTCTGCTTTCGGACAACGGGGAATATGCCGTAGGGAGCACGTACACGATTGCGGACGCATGTGTCACGCCTTTCATCCATCGCCTGTATCTGACCACGGAGAATGACATTGGAAAGTTTCCAGTGGGGGACGGCCCGAAGCTAGGCGAGTCGTTAAAGGATCCAAAATACACCAAATTCGTCGCGTACGGCAGCGCAGTCACAGGACGTCCAGTGTCCAAGGAAACCTATGTCGAGGTGAGCAAAGTTGGGCAATACCAATCACATAATTGACAAGAGAACAAAAGGAAAACGTCAAGGAAGGTTGGATTAGAGTTTTTTCCAGGTAGTGGACATTTAGGGAGAGAAATGATAACTTGAAGCAGCCGTTGATAGAAATTCGCCTACTTACCGCCGACGTTTCGAGGCGCGGTGAATTATGTAAGATAAAGGAGTTGATTTGCCATATTGGAACAAACAGTAGATTTTCATGTCCGCGACAATAAAGGGATGTCTAAAGTAGGTAAACGTTGTTTGACAAAAGGAGACAAGAACAAAGCGAAGCGGACGACAAAAGGCGTCTCAATAAAATGGTCTGACTACAAGTCTCTCCCTCAGCTCAACAGCTATCGTTGTTTGTCACTTGTCCGGATCTTTACCTACGCCGCGGTGCGGCATTATATATTCAAGCCTACCGCTCTGACCTTCTTCACCTCGAATCGTCCAAACCGTCTGGGCAACATCCCACTCGCATCTGTTCTCACGTAACACGACTTCAAATGAATTCTCGTGCGTCCCACCGTTGTCCTCTACCTTTTTGAAAGGCTCACTTGTCTTGTAGTCCTCCCTCGCACATCACTCAAGTGTTCTCCTCGTACTCGCATTCGAAAGGACGGCGTCGTCGAACAAACTCCTTCGCGTTCCTCTAGCCTCCGCCGAAAAACGCGACCCCCGCCACTACAAATTATTCCAGAACTGTCGGAAAATGAGTTCGACTTGGGTAATCCTTTTGCTCACTCACCTGCGACCGCGCGTCCAATTCAATATACTCCGCGGCCATCAGAGTTGGAGTCGTCTCGTATCACCCTATCTGCTTACACTTTTTCAATCGATGATGCGTTGCTCATGCTTGGTGACGACACTCCCAGCTCACCCGCGCTTTCTGCTTCCTCTTCGACGTCTGACGGGACAACTAGCGAAGACGTACCCTCCACTCCTGCCACCTCAGATGACGAGGGAATATGCGATTACGCGCTCCCCGCACCTCGTCTTCGCCCACAGCGCATTTCCATCCGCCCTCTTTGCATCACCAAGACTCGATCATTGGTCTGCCAAGATGATGATGATATTCATGATCACTTGGAAAAGGCGGATGAAACACCTATACCTCTTCCAGTGATTGTGGACCCATTTGAGCAAGCTACCGGAGTTCAGGGAACACCGGATATTGCACAAGAGACAGAGCAGGACTTTTATATCCATGAATTCGAGGATTTCATCTCCCTTTCTCCTGTCTTTCCCTCTCCCGCTTCCTCCGCACGTCGAGACTCTCTTACCCTTTCTGCTGAGATGTCACTTGCTGATGCCGGGTGTTTTGAATCAAAGTCTCGAGGTCGAAGCAGACTCTCCAAGCCCCTTCCTCTTTTGCCTCTCGTCACGCCTTCAACTTCATTTTTCCCGTTCAATGCAAACTTTTCCTTGGTACAGACAACTGCTCAAACATCAGTCGTTCGCCGAAAGCGCAACGCTTCCTCACTTCCTAATTGTCCGGCTCCGCTACCTGCATTCAAGTCGCGCCCGCTCCCCCGAACGGCAATTCCCTTGGATATTGAAGACAGCATCTTCCCGGAAGATGGTTTTGATGTTCCTCTTGGGCCGATCATCATTGAACAGGTTTATAGCGTTGAGGATACAAACATTTATTCTCAGTCTACCTTGGGATATAGGGCATCCACTAGTTCGCGCCCGCTTCCGCCTGCAGTCCTAGAAACTCCGCTTGTGGATATGTACGGTGAAATTGCGCTTCCCCGCGCAAGTATCGATTCGGATGCCCCGCGATCCTCCATAGACTCCGCGCTGTCGTTTGCGTCTTCCACATTGTCGAACACGCCGCTCTCACCATTCTCATTCCCTAGCACACCTTCTGATGAGTTCCATGAGACGGAATCTTCGCCACCCTTGCGGAGTCGCTGGTCCTGCAGTACGCTGGCGTCGCTCGACGTCGAGCCGACTAGATCGTCCACGCTGCTCTCGCCTCTGAGAAATGTCTTTGGTTCTCGGGCACGCCGGACACCTCCACCACAGAAGACCCCTCCACGTACGCCTCCACAAGCAGCGCCATCGAAGTCGCGCAAGAACAAACGCGGCTCTCCCAAGACGTCGTCACCACCAAGTACTTTACCCAAAGGCATCCGGCGACAGAGGTCGCGGTCATCTGTCTCGAGCGGTGGGACAAGCTCTACCGAATGCGAAGGCCGTGATGGGTCGCCCAGTGGGTTAAGGAGAAAGCCTATTCCCGTGTCGATGTTCCTGCGTTCTACCTAACAGATTTGGGCTCTTGCAAATGCTCGATAGTGTGTGCATTTTCTTGTATCATTTTCATTGTGGTCCACTATCGGATCTTTCCTTCGACGTTCATGTCCATACCCTTTTTTCCGTTTCTTTTTTTTGACGTGGGTGCTCGCTATCGCCGACACCAGTATATTTCTTCGATTTATCATCCTCTGCACGTTCACGCTCATTTTTTGATATACGCAATGATCACACGCACGGTACGACCCTCGCTTGTAGCCTATATGTAGCATCATGGGTGTTGCGCACGGTACGCCACGCTTTTGTTATATACCTTGGTTTTTCGTCTCCCACTCCACTCCTGGGCCTGCTTTTTGTCTCGTGTAGCATAGCAGATTGAATGCATCGTTTTGCTTCGTCATGGATACGCACCAACCGCTAAGTCCGCTCTTGCAGCGTTGGGTAGTGAACAATAACACATTCATAACGAGCTGATCCGAACCTCCGATCGCATTAACCTGCAACTCGGCCAAGAATACATATGTCCCACCGCTATTGTCAGAACGCCTGTTGCTTAACAACAGTAACTCGTGCATAGCGACGATGGTGGTTTCTTCCTAGTTTGCCAACAATAAGCTTTTCCATCAGATCTTGATTCCCGGCTGTCGAGCAGGTTTCCCGCTGTTTTGTGCGGCTCCAGGTCAAACGTTATTATCTGCGCTCTTGAAATGGGAAAGTGGTTGTTAGGAGTCCATTTGTTTCTTGGTCTGTTTATCATGCACTGGCGTGCTGCCCGTCCCGCTTGGGTAATAGATAAAAGAGGAGAACGCGACGGACCACAGTTAGCGTTACCTTGGTGTTTTAACACATGCAGGTTCCACATATGACTTTACGCACAACACGACAATTCGGGCAAAGAATGATTGTCTCGATTGGAATGCACCCAAGTTCGCAATCACAATTTCGTTTTCAACATTGCACTTCAATGAGCAAACACCATTCTCCACCCTCGTTCGATACGAACCTAGAACAGATATAACGAATATCCGGGCACGTGACGCAAGAACAGATACTCACAAGATCCAGCAGCTGTTTGACACTCTCGTGTTCCCAAAGTGCTTTTTTGTACCTTTTTAACCTCTCGAACTGCTCTCCTGCTAGAGCCTCCTGAAGCTTGGTTTCCGACCCGGGTTCGAATTTCCCAATGTCTGGTTTGGAGACGACATCGAGGAACGCGAGGATAGGTGCGATCGCACAATCGGCGTTCGTAAAAGCTTTGCCGATCGCAAATTCGCCGCCGTCATCTGGGTCGGGAAGCAGTGCTTGGATCTTGACTAGCCCTTCGATGATCTTATCGCTCACATCAGCACGTCCTCGAATGAGTGCGAACGTTGGTTCTTCCACATGACGAGCGAGGGCGTCGACAAAGAACCGCACACGGGCACGCGCGGTTGGGTTAGACGCGGGCGGAAGGAGGTGTGCGTTGGGAAAGAGGTCGGCGAGAAACTCGAGGATGATCGAAGATTCTGTGAGCTTGAAAGAGAGTGGAGACGGTGCCTCGGGCGGAACCACGGGTCCTCCGTAGGTGATCGCCGGGACCTACAGAGGTATGTGACACGACAAACTGCGTGGCCCGGGCTGGGCGCTGTACTATGAGACTTACTTTTCCTGTCGAATTTACTTGAGCGAACCATGAGGGTTTGTTGTAGACTTCAAATCCATGCCCCGTGTACGTTGCGCCCACCTCCAGAAGGGCAAGTTCGACCTGGAGGAATGAGATGAAATCACTAGTGATTTGTCAGTAATATATACAAGGCACCATTTACCCTGTGAGAAAAAGGCGAGATCTGGACAGTCCCGTGAGTGCCAGACCACAGTTTTGAGAGAATCCAATACGGACATTATTAGTGTCGTGATACAAGGTAATTTGCTCCGACATGCCGTTTGGTGTGAGATTAATGATCTGAGGCGACGAATGCAAAATTAAGGATGCTCAAGTATTCAAATGCAGGACGCAGGCTCGTCGGATGGAAACAAAAGTCATCTCCGACTCACCTTTTACAAATCTTGGGGCTGCAATATAAATGATGAATCCGCTGGTGATCACATGGTCATGTGATTTGGGCTACCTCAAAGGAGTCGGATCATCACTGAAACTTAATTATCATGATTTATCAATATATTTAAGTTGTAATGGCAAAGATTGGCAGGGAAGGCGCAGATTACCCCGTGGAAAAAGGCGAGCCAGACCACAGCTTGGAGAGAATCCGATACCTTCAGAGTAGGCAACAAGATTCGCTTCGCTCGTTTATGAGCGAGCTACATTCGCGTCAGAATCACAAGGACATGTTGGTACAGTAGGTGAGCGACCTAAAAAATCAATTACCTACTAGGCGTCCGCGGGCTGGGTGAAAAGGAGTCTGGGGTCCTCGACATGCGTATAGCCTGCGGGCCAGATGCCCCTGTCGATGTAGCTTCTGGAGGAGCTAAAGCCCTTGATCTTCGGCGCGCCCTCCTCTGCTTCCTCATCGGAAGTAGTCACTTGACCAAAGGTCGCGGGCGTGGAGTAGCGCCAGCAGAGCAGGCCGTAGATATGGGTACGTGTCTTCTCCAGGCAGATACCATCCACCGTGAGGCCATCCGAGAGCCACGCGGCAGTGAAATGAGAACTGCACGATAGGAAAAACAAAAAACAAAAGATGAACAAGAAAGCATCTAAATGGAAATAGAGCACGTACATTCCATCCCAGCAACCGAATCTTGCGAGCTCGACCTGTTGGAAGTTGAACGGCTCCATGCTGCGAGACTGAACAGAGCAAAATAGTTGGCCGAAAGTGGTGCCAGGTGCGAGTCGGAAAGAACGAGTAAAACGATAGCTCCAAGAGGGCTCGGTGCGAGGGCGAACAATGATGTCGAAGCTGCCAGGGACAGGGGGGCCTTGGAAGACTGCTGGATGAAGCCTCCAACAGAAGACCTGATGCTAGGCGCGTCAAAAACGCTCGGAGGGTCGCTGGTGACTTGCTCGCCGCTAATGGACAAGGCAGTGGGAGGCTTGTTGATGGTACTAACATCGTCGAACCTAGCATCCTCGTCACTACCAAGGCTTCGAACAAACAGCACCGGGACCGCTGCTGCCAGCGTACTGTGCTTGGTCCAATGAGACACTGGAAACCGTCGTGAGACGGAAATACTCGGAGATGTTCGGATCATACAGAGAGACAGAACGTGGATAAGCGTGTGATTCTGTGAAGCAAGAGCTGACAGGAAAAGGAAGGAAAGGAGGAAAAAAAAGATGAGTAACGTAGTCCTATGTGTGCCCTTATATATGCACGAAAAACCCAGAGTGCCATCGACTGTGAAATGCTAATGATGTCAATATGGAATGCTGATGACGTCGTGAGCGTGACGTCGTAAGCCCGACCGGCTTACAGACACTTGGAGTTTCCTTCAGGCCGAACCCGAACAGGATTTGTCCGGTGAGAGTAGACTCCTTGACAAGAAAGCGCCACATCCAAGGATTCTTGATAAGCTCCTTGTCCTCGGCGGCTTTGTCACTGAGCCTGATACCAGCCATGGCACTCATGCTGAGGACATCGACGCTGATCGTGTCGTCGAGCCTGGGCATGTCAAGGACCCACTGAGGGACGTCATGAGAGGTAAATTTGCCCTGGAGAGACATCTACATGAAGCAATAGCGACGGGAGGGAAGGGAAGATGGCACAGTTAGTACAGGATAAATTGTACAAGGCGGCGGAGACCTACGGTTCAAGCGAAAGAGATTGGTACGAGAATGATCAAAAGCTCTGAAGTGTGAATGTTTGGGTAGGGAAACGACGGCGATATGTTCTTCAAGAGACATTTCGGTGGTTTATATATATCAAATATAAGTTATGAACGCGAGGGACGACGGATACTCGAATGGACCAGCCTGAAATGCAACGACCCCTATTACTTAAATGGACCATGTGAACGGGATACTCGGCCCGGGTGCTTGTTGTTGTCTGGTCCTAGTCATCGCTGGGTCAAGAAACACAACCCTATAGTTAGTGTTGTCATGTCGTCTTCAGAGTATGAGTTTCTCTACAACCCGAGACTGCCCTCCGAGGAGGAGATCATTGCCCACTGCGTAAAGCTCAACCTCCCCCGTGGAACCCCCATCGTCGATCCTTCTACTAGCTCGGTCATTGCCTGGGTCAAATGTGGTCCCAACGTTACTATCGACGAAGCTCGCACGCAGAATTGGACCGCCAATGCTCTCCATGAGGCTGGTGTCTCAGACGTACAAGCCGCTCGCGTATTCCATGCGTTTACAGCAGAATACTACGGGTGCTCAATTGGATACATCGCAATGGAGTACATCGATGGTGTAGACTGCGACGCAAACGACGTCGACCTAGTTGTGAAAGCTGTCCAGGTGCTAATCTGCCTCCGAGCTCCACCCGCTGCGACACTTGGACACATCGGTGGCGGCACAAGGTCCATTGTTCACTCCTTCTTTCCTTACTGGCTTCCCGAGGTTAATTACCGAACCGACCAGGACTTCTATGCTCATATTCACAATGTAAGTGTTCGCCAACGTCTCAGGGTACTATGGCGAACTCAGACCTACGCTAGATCTTTAAATTCCTGGGCATTCAATTCCACGGTGATATATCGAACCACGATCGATTCCTCTGTCCCTCCGATTTTAACTCAGGTAACTTCAGGAAGCGTACGATGGAGGGTAGCCAGTTGGTAGTGGTGGTGTTGGATTTCCGTGCGACATGCTTCATGCCGCTCCCCTTCATCGAGGTCGCCTTAAGGAAAGCTCGGGACAGCTTTTCCCAATCCGTTGTCAAGAAGATCACGTATCCTCATGGACGGTCGAATGATACAGAGGTTCTACTCTCCGCCTCTGGTCCTCTTGTTCAGTACAATGGGAGACCAGTTGGTAAGCACGACTTTTCAACTCTGTTCTCACCCTCGGACTGATTTTCATCGCCGTTCAGCACTCCCACTGGGCGTCAGTCGGCTTAGATGATGTGTTGGTTTACCCTATAACTTACCTTACACGAATACTTTGGTGCTCGGCGCTTTTTGCTGTTCAACGAACCTCGGTTCAAGCTGCTGTCTTGACATTTGAGATGTGATATGTAAAAGGCTTTTCTATGAATGAATATCGTGCATGTTTGTAGCCACATGCCTTGGGGTCCTGATATTGAGTCTCAAGAGGTCGAAAGCCGGATCTAGAGCAATAGCCGACAACCTCCCAATGACAAAGCAGAACGGCTGAACAAGTATTTATATGTGAAAAACGCGTCTTGATCCGGTACCACCACCACCAACAGTGGGACCCCGGCCACCAGGTAAGCAAGAAGCGTAACAGAACTAACATACACCCCCCGCAGCAAACCCAGTGCATACCAACCCAACCCAACCCAACCCCAGGTGAGACCAGACAACCCAGGATGTTGCAGGCCTCCCAAGCTCCACCCGCCCAACCGAGAGCACCAAGTGTGGTGAGCAGTCGCATTCAACTAAGAAGGAAAGGAGAGTACCTCTTCACCAACCACACAGCAACAGAGGTAATCCAATCAGTAATGAATGACATGCATATCTGACTGTACAAGAACCCAAAGGATGCCCTCACAACACTAGGATGCCTTGGTTTCAAAACACAAGACAATATCACCTTCTTAAACACTATGCTAGGACTTCTCCTAGAATTCATCATGGGTGTGACAGGTCTAACTGGGCCAAATGTAGAGACCATGTTTGCAATAGCAGGAACTCTCCACCAAGTCATTGCAACCACTAATGAATAGTCAATCTCAGCAAGGGCCAACCTCCAGACACTGATAGAAGAATAAATTATCTGCCTAGAGGGGGCTGTCCTGGAACACAAAGAACAAATGGAAAACCTCACAATGGCAGCCCTGGAAATCAAGGACACCATGGTGACAATCATATCTTGCTTTGAGGAGGTGGTAGACAAAGCATCAAACTCAATTATCTCTAGCCTAACCCAGGTTGCAAAATTGTATGCAGTAATCACTGCTGCCACCACCACCTTCACAGAAGGCTCCCCCCACACAGAGATACTAGCAAAGAGTGAGGCTGAGATGAGATAAATCATCATTACTGAAACAAAAAAGAGAACAGAGAGGAAAGGAGTATGGAGTAGTGGGCTTGTGTAACGATCACTATCATTATCACTTCCACGCAATGGCATGCTCTGAAGAAGATTAGATTTCGACAATCTTATCTTATCACGGCAATCTCCGACATCTTATCACACAAGTGCAAGTCCTAATCTTATCAGTGACACTTAGAAGAATCCTCGAAGGATAGAAGGGAGATCGCACTATCTCCACCACCAGAAGCAAGATCTGAGATCTCAAAAGAAAGATCCCATCGTGGTTGGATCTTAGATGAAGAAGATCGGATCATAGATTAATCCTAGGACTTTGAGAAGATCAGAAATGGCACATGAGGTTGCCATGAAGATAGATAGAAGGCAAAGCCTTCTCTTCCATTTGATGGACATGAGGGGAATATATGTTCCCTTATCAAAAGGACACTGTTGTGAAACCGGCCTAGACTCTTGTCTTCCCATGTTTCACACCTATCATCCATGCTCTCACCTCATGTTTGACTAGATGCCTCATTGCAAGTTCATGGTTCATTTCTATTTATGCTATCAATGATGTCACGGTCTGGACCATGACACATTTCCTTATCTTTACCTCACCGCTACTGTTACGAATCCAATATAAAGTCCACGGGACTTAGACGTTTTCTTACTTTCGACGGATATAAACCAGGTCACGTGACTAACCTCGTGACAACATCACATGACGATGAGGATCACATGATCCAGAA
>JBBPTS010000040.1:0-56019 GCA_038094235.1 Fistulinella staudtii | reverse complement strand
ACATGTTCAACTTGGAAGAGAACATTCGTCTTTGTTGATTAGAGGTGAGAATAAATCCGTCTATAATCAGCTTCTACCTCTGATATGTCAAAACGTAGACGTTTGAACCCACCACGATCATGGAACCTAATGCTCTGCGAATGTGACTCGTTGGACAGGTCCCACCCATTGCAAATGCTCTTGTTAGGCCGCCGACAGATAAGGCTTTCGTTTGCACTCGCACGGTGTCCAGCTGTCTCATGGCTTACCAGAGATGTTTCCCAACTAAATAGGCGCAGCGGAGGCTATTCTGGGTGGCTTACCGATACCGTCGAACTGTAGTCCACCCTCCATCGGCAGAGAATAGCCAACTTGAAGTGTACCTCTGAAAGGTTCCAGTCATCACAATCACCATCAAACATACGTAGGCTCATAAAGAGTGGGCACAACAAAGTTTAACACATTCACCCCACGAGAACCCATACACCTGTAAACCATATACAAACTACAAGGGACAATTGATGAATTCGTGGATTTGCTCGCACCCCCTTCAGAGCTTCAGGACTCATCTTCTGGCCAGTTTTGGGGCTAAGTTACGCGGTTCAATAACAGTGGTCAGATTTATTTATGGAAAGGGACGTACGTAGAATCTCTTGTGCATCTTCGCTCCCATCGTTTCGATAAGATCCATTTCCTCCGGGGTGAGGTTGGGTACATTCTCCGTGTCGACATACTCTTCCATACGTTCGGCTTTAGAGGATGTACTACCAGAAATCACTCAACATACACCGTAGGTCAAGGTTGAAAGTCAAATTTACTCACGTCACAACGACGACGCCTTTCTGCTTTAGCCATTTATTAACAACTTGACCTTCAGACACAGGGTATCCCCAAGTGGTTTCCAGGCGTGCACGAATTTGCCTGATGACAGGGTCAAGAGGACCACCTTTGCCACGGACGACGGGTGATAGTCCACCATAAGCGCATGTAACAATGTCGTACTCCTCGTGAATAGCGAGGTTGGGTCCAATTGCTTTCCATACATAGGGGTGAGCTTCAATCTATTCCAACAATAAAGTATAAGTGGGGGAATCGAACGCCCCCGACGAAAAATATTCGTGCTGACCTGATTCACAGCCGGAAGAATGGTGGCGACTTCAAGGATCTCCTCGAGATGATGGGGCTGGAAGTTGGAGACACCAATAGACTTGGTCAAACCCGCCTTTTTCGTTTCCTCCATTCCCTTCCAAACTTGCCCAAGCCTGCCTGTGTGCATCTGTGGAACTTGGATCAAATACAGGTCCACGTATTCCACTCTGAGCCTCCTCAAAGATTTTTCCAGAGTGCTTTTTGGTGTCTCTCCTGGTCCCAAAGGTCCAAGCTTCGTTGTGATGTACAATGCTGATCGCGGCTTCCCGGCTGTAGCGAGGCCAGCACCAAGCGAGGCTTCGTTCCCGTACAGCTGGGCGCCATCGAGGTGGGTAAACCCACACTCAATAGCAGTTCTGATAAGTGCAGTAACATCCTTCTGGAAGTGCACGGTTCCCGTTCCAAAGGCCACCCAAGGGACTTGAGTTCCATCATTCAGAGTGACTGAGGAGACGGTCATCTTATGGCCAAGAGATGAGATGATGAACGAGCGATGTGCTCTCGCTCGCACCTCCCGCCTTAAATATCCGAATCCTCGACGAGGCCGGCTGAAAGGGAAACGCGTAATGCTATCGTTCGTGACTCTTTGGCAAGTGAATCACCCACTCAAACCCGTACAATTGCCGTTTCATCGCTGTAGGCCCTGCAGATTCGACAAACATTCTTCCCGAATGCTGTGAGGTTGGCCTTACCTCTGCTCACCGCTCACGTTCGCAGCGATACAATAGTCATTTACAACAAGATTGGCCGGACCGAACCGGGAGTGTACTGGTCAAAAGGGAACTACCCTTTGGAACCCATACTACGTTCTGAGCATGGTGACTGGAACTCTTGACTAAGATCCCATGGGTTCAAGTTGGCCGCAGATAACATGAGATCAAGTTCACACACCGACAAGCACCTCGACGATTCGTATGATTCCAGCAGATACATCTATGCGCGTGCATTCTTGCCACCCCATCAATCGGAAGTAATCTATGCGTACAAAGGATAATCATCTTAGCGTAGCCTTTTAAAGTTCTTCAGATGGCCAACATTTGGGCTTTATAAATAATCAATATCAAAGAATATTTTCGTTCAGGAAAAGACTTACGAAGTATCTCTTGTTCAGTTTCGCCCCTGTAATTTCGATCAACCCAATCTCTTCCAACGTGAGATCGGGTATATTCTCTGTGTCGAGGTATTCTTTGATACGCTCGGCTTTGGATGACGTACTTTGAGAGATCAGTCAGCAAATACGCAAGAAATATTGAATGTCGGATTGACTCACGTCACGACAAGTATATCCTTCTGCTTCAGCCATTTGATAAGTACCTGACCTTCAGATACAGGAGATCCTCGAGTAGCTTCCAGACGTGTGCGAATCTGCTCGATGACGGAATCCAGTGGCCCACCCTTGTCACGGGAGATAGGTGATTGACCACCGTAAGAGGAAGTTATAATGCCATACTGCTTGTGAATTGCAAAGTTGCCCTCGAGAGCTTTCCATACGTATGGGTGGGCTTCGACCTGTTTCGAGAAAGCACAAATGAGGAAACCAGAAAACGACTTTGATCGAAGTTATTTCCCTACCTGGTTTACGGCCGGAAGAATCGTAGCCACTTCAAGAATTTCCTTCAGGTTGTCAGGAGTGAAGTTGGAGACGCCGATAGATTTGGTCAAGCCAGCCTTCTTTGCTTCTTCCATGCCCTTCCAGACTTCCTGGAGTTTGCCCTCGTGTTCCAACGCTTGGTGAATCAAGTACATGTCCACGTATTCCACTCCGATCTTCTTTAAGGAACTTTCCAATGCACTTTTGGGAGTTTCCCCCGGTGCCAAAGGTGCAAGCTTGGTTGTAATATAAAATGCCGAGCGTGGTTTTCCAGATGCAACCATGCCAGCACCAAGAGAAGACTCGTTCCCGTACCACTGTGCACCATCCAGGTGGGTAAAGCCATTCTGAATGGCAAGTTTAACACCCTCGGTGGCGTCCTTCCTGGAATACGCTGTTCCTGTTCCAAAGGCTATCCAAGGCGCCCGAGTTCCATCGTTTAGAGTTATGGTAGAGACGGTCATTATGAGAGACAAACGAGGAACGAGGTAACAAATCGGTGGATACTGACTGGAATCGTGCACCGTGTGCCATAAATACGAGTTATTGACGTGGTTGACTAAGAGAATCCAGCCCGCGCGAGATATAACATGACTAACCCATCCGATTGTGCACGATGTTATTTTGGTAGTCCCTTCCTCGATTGCAGGCCGTGTGGACGAGCTTACTGAATATGAGCGACACCAAAGTTTCCTCTTCGCTCATCACAGCCATACGGAAACGTGTTGCAGAAGCAATCAGTCATCCGCAATGGTTTGAATATCTAAGCAACTAATCTCTCCGCGTCGGCAACATCGTAGAAATCCAACCTGCCCTAAAGTCCCTTTGTAAACCAGATTTTCAGTGCGGCTTTCCTTTTCCATCTTTTAACAACTTCAGGCGCTAGTCTACCACATGTTCGATTGCCCCGCACCTCTCTGGCAATCCTTCATCTCTTGGTGCCTCAGAAAAAAGGTGCACCCTTTGGCCGATCATCCTATTTCCGCCATGGGTGCCATCGGTCACCTGGTGCACTGACAAGGCTCACGCGAAAACATATTTGTACTCGAAGTTTACAATATCGTCATTTTGCTTACTATGCATGCAATGATTGCATCTCAATTGCTTGATTGCTTCAAGCAAAACGTCTCGGAATTGAACATTCCGGGCAGGCGGCTTGTCCGACAGTCACCTGACCTCGGGCAAGGTTGGAGCGGAGATTTGACGCCTTCCGAGTGCCTTGCTTCAAGTGCCTGGTTGGTAAAATACGGGATTTTGAAGCTTTCATAGTCGGCGGGAGCTCCTCATACAGGAAGACTCGACTTTGTCCGTTCTGATTCCAGCTCGTATATGTAAAAATTCCAAATTCCAGATATTCATCATGATAAATATGCATTACAAATGTTCCGAACCAAAGTCTTGAACGTAAACCGATGTAGAGATTCCACAGAAAATAATACAAAACATGAAGAACGTGATCTCGCGTTGGTGACAAATCAGAAAAGACCAAACAAAGTGGCGCATTGTCATGTCCGAGACAAAGCACGCTACTCTTAGACTTCTGGCGCTCCACTGTATCCACCAGGACGCACAGAAGTGGCAGAATAGCTACTAAGAGCAGGATTCTGGATGAAGTTTGACGATCCACTCATAAGAGTGGCTGGAGGTGGAGAAGGCGGGAATGTGCTGGGATCAGATGGATCCTGGGACATCGTTAAACCAAAGTTAACAAAGAGCCTTCTACACTTACATAGAGCCTCTGTTGTGTCATTGGGGGAGAGTAAAGACCATTGTCTGTAAACCCTCCGGAAGGACCAGGAGATGTCGGGGCACCAGTAAACACCGACTGTGCTGATTCTCGTATTGGAGAACGGTTTTTCCTCATAACGTAAAAGACTGCAGCTGCAGCGATCAGCCCAAGCCCTACAACACCGCCCACAACACCTCCAGCAATCACACCGGCCTTTGAACTGCTACCCGAGGATGTCGTACCCGAGGATGTTGCAGCTGAACCTGATGGCAAGCCAGTGGGGGTCGCTGTAGGAGTAGCCGACGTTGTACTAGCGGCGGTGGTTGGAGAGTTGGACGCCGACGATTCAGGCGAATCTAAACAATTTTCTAAACGCAACAGGCAATGACTGTTGAACTAGCAACTTACCACCAGTGGCTTGCGCAAGCGTTGCATTGAACGAGTCGCTTTGCTAGAACAAGGGGGCTCGGCAATGCAACAGATGCGGGATCAGCCAAACATACCGTCACGTTTTGATACGCCCATGCTGGCACCGCTGTACCGTCTGGAATACCAGCAGGGAAGCTGTGAAAATGTATACATCATGTAGAATGCACATTACGCGACAACCTACGTTTGGGGATATATAGTCGTGCAATTGGTGTACCACACACTCCAACTAATACGAAGAATAAGTGCCTGCAAATTGCATTTAACCAATGTTGACATTACTTTATAATAGTTGAGTCGCCTTGGCAGATACCGCAGGCACTGAGCGCGTTGTACGTCACGGAACTACACTGACATTGATTGTTTTGTACAGCAGTAGGTCCGATGTAATGACTGTTCAGTGGAAGAGGATAGACGCTCCATTCTTCATGTTCAACGTCGGTGTCAGCTCGGGATGAGAGCGTGACAAAATAGGAAAGGCAACGTACGGCCACCATTGCACGCGCCTTGCAAATACGCTGCAACAAGACAAGGGTTCTGGTTTTTGCTGTTGTCCATCTAGTCATCGGACGCCGTTGGAAAGGAAAATATGCCAGTTAGGTGAAACAACGAACCCAATCGAACGAGGACAGACAAGTAGCATTTGAGAATTGTGCAAGAACTCCCATGGGACCGGTAACGAGCGACCCAGTGGCAAAAATTGCAAGTAGCGACCGCCAACGCGTGCCCTGGCATAATGCCATAGTGAAGGAGCCGAAGAAGTGGCGGATGGGCTTCAAGATGAACCCTGCGTATTTATGATGCTTTTCGGCGGCTCTCAGGTCCCATGGCGGTTCTCGTGCCTATTAAGGAGCAGCAAGGTGTTACATCAGCAGGTGACAGAACCTGATGGCTGTGCACAATGCCAAGCAAGTAAAAGACCATGTCGACGCAAGGACGCAGTAACGAAAACGCATTGGAAGGTGCTCTCATTCATAAATGCGCAAACAGACAGCACTGCGGGGTAACTCAAGGTCAATTTGCAAATGTTCCACGTGGGCCTGATCATATCCGAAAGGGGAAAAAATGGAGGTGCTGTGAGAATATATTACTTAACAACTGTGCAGTTCTCAGCCACTCGTTTTGGTGAGCGCGTCGTTTGGGACTAATCAACCTCAAGACTCCCCCATGGCTCCTTCAACAACGTGAGTACCCAAATTTTATCATAGCCGCGTCACGTTAACGAGACTTTTAGTGTCCCCTCGGTCACGGTTAGTGAATAATGTGAGTATTAACCGACCCGATCTGATGTCTTCCAATAGGACATCGAAGTTCCGGAGACCCTTCTCAAAAAGCGCAAGCAAAACGAAAAGGCTCGCGAAGAGCGTATTGCTGCTGCTGCTGTTGCACGAAAGGTGTGTACGACACCCCTTGAGACTCTTACCCTTTCATTTCATGATGCATATTATTCAACACGTCGTGGCTAATGGTTCCCTCCATGGTGTTGCCCTAAAATTAACCATCTTTCGGGACTGAACTTGTTACACTCACCTTCCATCATGCAAATATCTTTCATCGACCTAACACTATACTCAGGCGGCCCTTGCCAAACGCAAGGTGATTTTCAAGCGCGCTGAATCTTATGTGAAGGAGTACCTCGCAAAGGAGCGAGAGGAGATCCGGCTAAAGAGGGCAGCCCGCGCTTCCGGTGACTTCTACGTCCCTGCTGAACCCAAAGTTTACTTTGTCATTCGTATCCGTGGTATCAACGAGATCGCACCCAAGCCCCGCAAGATCCTGCAGCTTCTCCGTCTTCTTCAGATCAATAACGGCGTTTTTATCAAGGTGACCAGGGCAACGCAGCAGATGCTCCGGTTGGTCGAGCCCTATGTCGCCTATGGGTCCGTTTTCTTTGAGCATCATGAGCATCCATTGATGGAAAGTTCAGCGAGCCCAACCTGAAATCAGTCCGGGAATTGATTTACAAGCGTGGATACGGTAAAATCAATAAGCAGCGCATTCCCTTGACGAACAACGCTTTTATTGAGCAAAAACTTGGCAAGTACGACATCCTTTGCATCGAGGATCTCGTCCACGAGATTGCCACTGTCGGACCCAACTTCAAGCAGGTTTGTGTGTTCATGACTAGAATAAACACTGTCTTACTTGTTCGATGGCAGGCGTCCAACTTCCTGTGGCCTTTCAAGCTCTCTAACCCCACTGGTGGCTGGAGGACACGGAAATTCAAGCACTTCGTGCAGGGTGGTGACTTTGGTGATCGGGAGTCCAACATCAACAAGCTCATCCGGCAAATGAACTGAGTGTTCCGCTTCTACACATCATATACATATGCGCTTGTTGGGGAGTGGGGGGCCTCGCGCATAGCTGCGGACGTTATTCTGTATGAGGGTATGCCTGGTATGAATTCACATCAACTTGCATCTGTTTCGCCATGTATGCACCCTGTCTCAAACGAGTATGATTTCTTTTATTCTGAACCATGATCAAGCTATGCGTGAATTTGGACCGTTTCCAGAGTTGTCATCTTTGGTATTACCACCTCCTGAGGTCAGACGTGACGACTGGAATCTATGGACCTACAGAATGGAACGCCAGAAGGTCATGGTCCGGTGCAACAGGTTAATACCATCTTGCAGAATCTCAGGTTTGCCGTCCCTTGTCGTTTGGACAGGTCTCATCACCATTCGCAGAGGCGAACACTTTAGACAGTCACGGAACCAACAGCGCAGACCTGCCTCGAGCAGTGCGCTCGCCTCCCATGTGCATAACCAGCCGACATTACCATTTGATCTCATTTACCCCTCGCAGTCGCCAGAGGCGCACCTTCCCTCGGTCCCAGGACCCACACCACCTAAAAGCTGGCGATCGCCGGCGAAATCGACTCCATCGTCGATCCTCTGGCCCGTCGACGTTGCAGACGGAACCGACGCCGACACGCCTGCATGGCGCGAATGTGCACTCTCGCTCTTGTTTGCTGCAGACGGGTCCTTATCCTCTGCACCCCACCTTGAGAGGCCTCACGCGCCTTCGCAATCGCGTTCACGTCCAATCTACCCTCACGCCGGCCCTATCCCGCCTCTGACCCTGCTCTGCCTCCAGCGTGTCCGCACTGCTTGTTCAGGGGCTGATTTGGCCGAGGTGGCGTCGTACATTCCCGTACACCTCCGCCGTGCGTTGATGCGTTATACCGCGATCCACGCACCGTTGTCTCAGATCGAGTTCGAGGCGCTGTGTCAAGGCGAGACGCACGTCAACACGGAGCTCATCGTCGTCGCACCGCACAATGCTCTCCCTCGGGATGTTTTCCGAAAGGACACGGATGAGGAGGGCCCGAGCGCGGGCAAGTCGGACGATAAGGAACCGACGCAGTGGGACGCCGTGCAAACCGAAGAAGACAGCGAACTTTATTCGCTCGCGATCCTCGCGAGCCGTCTATTGCCCGCCACGATGCTCACGTTCCCACCGACGATCACGCACCTTGCGCTCATTGATCTGTACACGGTTGTCCCGCTGCAACGGTTACCGGATATCTGTCCACTCCTTGTCTTCTTGGATTTGTCCTACAATAAGTGGTTGTATGTGTTTACCCCTAGCATGGGAACAGGCCCAGTCATAGCACAGGTGAAATGGCGGAGGCTATCGAGACTGAAGATACTTGGCCTGAGAGGATGTCGTGTGGATCGCGAACTATTACTCAAAGTGAACAAGGGGCGATGGGAAGACGTCAAAATCATTCAGTAGATCAGGGACTAGCTGATAGCTTTCGCTTGTTGAAGGCATGTGTTTTGCTTTACTTGTACAATGTGAGTAATGTAATACTATCCAGATACACACAAGTTATTCGACTAAGGGTGCTAATGTTCGATGGCTATATAACAAGTAAACGGTTGATTAAAGCCTCCTTAAGAGAGCTCACAGAAGCAAAGGGGAGAAACAAAATCAAGTCCTTGCATTAAGAAAGAGTTGCAAATCAAATGGCCGAGCCTGTTGATAGGCGGCATTAAAACGAAATCTCAATATAGACGAGCAAAACTTCACCTCTTGGGAAGTCTCTTTCTCAGACTCATCAGAGCCAGGAGGAAGACAACCCTTGAGTTTGTGAGCGGCAGGGACCCTGACCCGCAATTCGTGCAACGTATCCCACAAACAATGCGTATATCGGACTGCGAGTTCCAAAAATGAGACGGATGGCATCTTGGCGTGATCTGTAGAAACGTTGAGTGTGCGATCCGACAGAGCGTCGACATGCACAGCAAGAGAAGTAACGCACGAAGAATGGCGCTGTTGATCTGCTCTGCAACCCTTTCGCGCCGTTCCTGATGGAGGTATTTCGCCATCGGACTCTTTTCGGGGACGGTGTATGCGAGCAGCCCCCCAACATTCCAGAGCTCCTTGGAATAAATCGCGCGATCCTCTTGCTTGAGGTCATTGATGGTCGTATACAGTTTTTGCACGAAAATCAGCAGTTCCTCTTGACGTTTATCTTCTTCTTTCTGGTCGCGTCGGGGAGGAGCTGCATCCAAGTCCGGGGACAAGGGACTCTCCATGTCGTGGGGTCGTGGGGTATATGCGAGAGGAACGGTACGACACGCCTCAATGAGCGCGAGGATGCGGAGGTTGAGCGAGAGGTGAACCGGATTCACCGTCTCTCCAATAAACTCGGCGCGTTCTGGGTTCGAGTTCTCGTCCACCATGGCCGCAGTAACGGTGACCGTCCCCTCGGTTTCGCTAGTATCGTCCGAAGCAAGAACCTTGGGAAAATGCTGTTGGAGGAGGGCAATCGCCTCCTCGATGTTTCCCGAGAGAATCTCAAGCTGGATACCTTTGTAGTGTGAGCCCGCGCGTTACGATCGCCAGCGTGGTCACGAAAAAGCGACGTACGTTGTCGCACGAGAATATGTCTAACCGTCTCGTCACTCAGGTCTGTCGACGATCCTTGGGAACCGACGGGCATACCCGGCGCATCTCCAATCTCGTCGCCGTCCTTGTCGAGATGCCGAACTGCGCTGTCCTTGGCAAACGCCTGCGCGGTCTTGAGGTAGCAATTGTGACAGAGGTAGTTGAAGACGAGGTTGCGCTGCGTTGGTCGGGTGATCAGAACCTGACGCGAGAAAGGAGGCAAGGACGTCGTACGAGATGGTCTGGCTGGAGTTCTACAAGCTTTTGGTTGCTCACAGTGTCCACGCCTCCATCGCCGGGTTGTCTCCCCTTTCCGGTCACGACGGGCATCGTCCAAGGTCTGTTAGCCTCAAGGTGGGATTCGAGATGCAAAATAGTAATGACAAGTTGGCACGTGCCCTTGATGCTCGTTACACGTATGGCATTATCTGCAAGTAGTACTAGTAATCACAAAGCTGGTTGTTTACTTCAGCTCCGGCTCAGCGAGCGTGGACCGACACCGCTGTCTGCGCGTGGCCTCTCCGAATGAGCCCGTGTTGCTGCCAGTGCGTCTCCCCGTAGCAGCCCTGCCGTCTCTTCTGCATGCGCTGCACTACGTACGACAGAATTTCCTCGGCTCCGAATGTAGTTTCTTCGGGGGTGCTTCCCCTTGTAAATGAACGACTGCGTCACGATGGTGATATCGAACATAAAGGTTCCACCACTACCGAGCAGATACCTACACAATGGTGTTAAGCAAAGAATTTGGTTCAATGGGACCAACCTACGGGAGGCTCTCACGAAGGAATGCCGTAGATGCCGGCGGTGGGAGGTTTGCAAGCGGAGATGTCAGAATCGACAGAACGTAAAAGAAGTTACCAAGAAACGCCAGGACGAAAAGGTACATCGAAAGGCCCTATCACAACGTGAATCAAAATCAGCTACCTTATATATTATAAGTGAATGCTTGGCTGTACCTCGACCGACTTCCTGACGTACTAGAAACACAACGGGTGTTATTACGGATCACTTGGCAGCACACGGTCGACTTACATTCTTCCATATTTGTGGCAGGCGAGAAGTGAGATAGAGAACGGCACATAGCCAAGCTGATATACGACCTATTAGTCGCTGGTAGGACATCCCTCCGTCGGGCTGGCGTTGCTGGCTGAACTCGGTACCTTGTGGAGGTGATGGGAGTTCAATGTCAGCGTGGACGGGATGCGAGTCTGCAAAGTGGTTGGGTAGCTTGTCCGCGAGAGGCGAATCCGTTGGCACCGAGAGCTTGGGGATAGAGGTCGGCACAAGTACCATCCCGGTCTTTGCACCTCTCCCAACCATCGGCTGCATGCCGCCTATATATCCGATGCCGAAAAGCAGGCCTGCGCCTAGAAGGACCATACCAGCGCTCCTTCGACTAGCTCGTGAAGCCTCCCTCCTGTCGGTCTCCAACACCTGCTCCAAGTCTTCGGTATCTTCTTCGCGTTGCAGCGGCCGTCCCCTTGCAAGGAGTGCAGCTGTTGCTGAAGGTGTATGACGGAGCGTGGCAGACACTACAGGGGACATATGATGACGCGACGACCCGCCAGAGGGATGATCGAGCCTTTCTTGACTCCACGATACCCTCTTCCTCCGTCCACCCTCGGAAAAAAAGCTTTCTGAAAGGGAAGACAGCACGGCGTCGTTTACCTCATCCTGTGGTTCTTCGGATATGAGTTGAGTGATAGATTGCCCATCGATAGGAGGTTCCTCGGTGAGTTTCTTCGGACGGCGGTGTTCCGAATGAGTCTCTGGATGTGTGGCAATGTTACCCACCGCCGTAGATAGTATGCGATAGTGCGATGCGTCGAGGGAATGCGGGCGAACGGAAGAGGTGTTGCGTGAACGCGTATACGGGTAAACAATGGGGGGGGACTTGGGGCTACCGCCGTAGTAAAAGTATTGAGTTAGTAGACAGCAGTCTATAAAGCAGAAATAGGTTGCAAGATATGTCTGTTTGGATAAAACTATCAACAGGGTTATCTAGGGAGGAACAGGCGTACTTGGAACGGCAACTGGTTGGTGAGGATACAGCCAATCAGATTGGAGGCGTCGCCTACGGGGCGAGGTCAGTGCCAAGCAGGATGGCGTAATTATGGCGCACCGAGCATCCAGTTGAACAGAAAGGGAAGCGCAATACTCTCGCAAGATTGCTGCTTTATGTTCTCTAGGATTTGTCTTGCAAGTTGCGCAAGTACGGAGTGAGATGACGTTCTTATGGTGCATCCGAGAACTCACGGAAACTGCGCCCCCAACCAGAAGAATATAGAAACGTAGCCGAAGATGTCGCTCAGCGACCCGACGAGGGTCATTGTCGCAGAGATGGGGTATCGGTGTGGGACAAGGACCTTGGCACAGCTATCCGAGTGCGGACATGCCAGTGAGTCGTGTGACGAAATCTACGTATCATTCAAAACCATTCCCGGCACACGTTCGAACCGCATCTACATTCCCTTCCACTCGCCCGTCGTTTTCCCTTCTTATCTTCATCTGCATAAGGATGATAGTCGATCGTGAGTTCCGTGCCGGCTCGGATATCCATCGATGCAGCGAATGCCACATATGGCATATGTATCTGCCATCAAAATCTCATTCGGCGACACCTGGTCATAAAAGATGTCCGCTTACGTCTGGGATCGAGTCATACACCACGCAGTAGACTTCCATGTTCGGACTGCACGAATGGCTGTTGGCGTAACTCAGCAGACACGTCAAGACGATAGCCAATCACTTACTTTACGAATCGCGTCCAGTTACCTCAAACAATTATCAGCCCATGCTAGCGATAGCGACCATCACTGACACCTACCACACTCGTAACAGTCCACAGTGTATTTTCCCCCTGGGTTCTCTGTGTCTCTTATCTCCGTACTGTCAAGATCGAACATGTACCCGTGATGCTCCTCGGGTAGATCAGCGATTTTCTCCCTCGGACTAACATCACTCAATTTCAGCCCAAGTTGATGCCGTCGTGTGATATACTCACATTAACGTTCTGCAGTGACCGAGAGCCATGTTAGCTACCACTTTACGCAGAGAAACACACCTTTACCCCGTGTATGTACCAAGTACCCGTCCGCAGGGTATATCTTCCAGTGTACGCACCCCCCATCCGTACCGGCACGTGTCATATATTTCGAGGCCACACTTCCGGGGACGTTGGGCAACACGATTTGCGCAACTTTCGTCGCACCCACAGTACTGGTGGTCATCAACACAGCGGGTCAAAATGGAATATGGACTCGCTAGGCCGAACCTTGTTGCATTCAACAACATCCACACCTCGTGGAATTTCAAAGGTAAATAAGCCCTGTCCCTGCTTCAATTCCAGCACTAAAGAGAATTACGACGTATTTACCTTGGAATACGCAGAAAAGTCCACTTGGTCTCCCAAACTGTAGATTTTCGACAAGTCTCGGCAAGAGCAATCTGAAGCGTCCAAACAGGCGATACAGTCACAGCTCATAAAAGCGCCGTGGGGTACATCAAACATCGTGTGCAATCCATCCTCATCACTGCACATTAGAAACGAGATGTGCTGTCATTGTGTAAACGTACCGGAAGTTGTAGCCTCGCTCCATGTATTTAAACTTTCGGAGACTACGTGGGATATCCTCATCCCGGATATTGGGAGATATGCGGACCGTTGCCGCCAAGTCTTCTTTTGCTGCCTTGTTCCATGCCGATGAGATGCGTCCCCGTCTGGTGCCCGAAAATCAGCCAAACACTACATACACAAGAAATATCCCTACAATGTCGGCTGAGAGATAATGACAGCTGGAAGCGTGCGTGTAACTTCAACGTCTCTAGAGGATCCCGCTGAACTGGGAGTGATTGCTGCTTTTCTTTTGCGCGGAACTGTCGAAGGGGTTGCTGCCACAGCTGATCGAGGGGAGGAGGTGGGCGAGTTGACGGGGTGTGCTCGACTACGGCCCCGTTTAGTTGGAGGTCCAGAAGAGATCGATCGATCGCGCAGCGAAAGTGTAGCCGTTAATGAAGACGACCTTTTGCTCCAACTCGACGGTGTTGCAAAAGTAGCTCCATCCGCCGAAGACCCTGTAGCGGAGGTTGAGTTGACCCGCCTTACTCTGAGCCTTGCGTTGGCCTCCCCGATCTCCGGTTCTTGAAGTCTTCCCAACGCCTTGTCGATCTCTGCGTCCCAGTTAGCGGTAGACAGCGGATTCGCGCGCCGTCTTTCCAACTTTTCGTCGTACGCCTGCCTGCGGTGATAAGTGAGCCGCTTGTGGACATCATCTTCCGCCCACTGGACTACCATATCCAGGGAGTCATCTGCAAGCGCGTTTCGGACGCGCTTCTGCGTCCGATTCCAACTTTTGATGAGCGACCAATAGGGTCCCTTCCGTTCAATTTCCTTTTCCCAAGTTGTATTTGAGCCATCCTTGCGGTGCCAGTGCTCCCACTTCATCTATGCATGGGGCGAGAATAGGCACAAGATGATAGGGTGCAGGGAAACGCACCTCGTATCTACAGGTGAGTGGTAAGGACATTGTAGGTCGAGGTGTAGTACACCATACCTTGAGGAGCCATCAAGGCGTATTTCCTCGCCGACGATCTCCACTTGCCATTCGCCATCTTCGTTTGCACCGGATGCGTCGCTATATGTTTCTTCTGGCGAAGGAGATGGCTCCCACATGTGTTCCCCATCACTCATGAGGATAGTGCTGATGGTGTGGTAATGGTTTCCCTATGAAAGTGCTCGTCGTCGTTCAGATTTGTGCTCCTGAATTGAAGGGTATCTGGAGAGCAATGACTTGTGAGCTATCTAGGGGGAGAGTCACTGGTCACGTGTAGATTTTACGCGTCAAGCATTGACGCGTTGCAGCCACACACTCTTGCTCTTCTCCCCATTATGTATATGCTCAAGCGGACACCAACGACGACGGATGGACGCGTTGTCGACCGTCTCCAAGAGAGCACCCGCATATACAAGCCATTCAAACAACCTACAGTCGTAGGGTCTGTAGAACGGGTGCAGCCAGCGCGCAAACGCAAGCGCATCTCATACAAGGATGCTCAGGCCGAGGACGACTCAGACGAGGACGACGCGCGGAAGAAGAAAAAGAAAAAGGACAAGGATAGGGATGGTATGTTCAACGAAGAGGAACTCAAAGCGGCCATCAAGACGTTTCCGGTGTACAAACCAAAGCCATTCGAGACGGCGATGCGCAGGTTCTCTATGCCGACCATGACAAACAACAAGGGTGAAGTCGTTTCCCTCGTCGCTACTGGTGCTTCGCTTGGTATTCGACCTCAAACAAAGATTATTCCTCGGCCGTTGCATGATCCGATGGAGGACCATGCCATCGTATTGTATGATCCAACCATAGACGACCGAGAGACGGATGAGGAAAGGAAGGCAAGAGAGAAGGAGGAGGCCAAGGAACGCGCAACCAAGGAAGCCCAGGAAAAGACGATCGGGATGTACAATCCCCACAAGAGCCTACGCGCTCTCCTGGGCGAAGGCAAAGAGAAGCAGGTCATCCCCAAAGTACCGGTTGTCATTGATCCCCGGCTCTCCAAGGTCCTTCGTCCACATCAAATTGAAGGCGTCAAGGTAATACTGGCAAATGCATTGTTCTTCACCGATGCTCATGCATGCGTTTGTAGTTTTTGTACAAGTGCACGAGTGGAATGATGGTCCAAAACCAATACGGTTGCATCATGGCCGATGAGATGGGACTTGGAAAGACACTTCAGTGCATCGCTCTTCTTTGGACGTTGGTCAAACAATCTCCACATGCAGGAAAGCCAACTATCGAGAAGTGTATCATAGCTTGCCCCTCTAGTTTAGTCAAGAATTGGGCCAATGAACTAGGCATGCCATTTCCTTTGTGTTGATTCCGCAACTCTCTTACTCGTACCTTAGTGAAGTGGCTAGGAAAAGACACCATTTCTGCCCTGGCAATTGATGGTAAGGGCGGAAAGGGCGAGCTACTTGCGAAAGTTGGGAGATGGGTGGAGGCTAGGGGTCGCAACGTTACACAACCAGGTTCGTTTTCGCCTGGTCATGGATTCATGCTTACGAGCAGAACGGTCACGACACATATAGTGATGATTGTGTCGTACGAAACCCTTCGGACGCTATCAGCCTATCTCGCCAGCTGCAGTATCGGCCTGCTGCTTTGTGATGAGGGACACAGACTTAAAAACTCTGGTCTGTGTTCCTTGTTGCGCAAAGGCGAGACAATGCAGCTGCTTACCACGAGTGGGATTTTTAGATTCCCTCACGTTCCAGTCCCTCAATGCACTCGATGTCAAACGACGTGTTATACTAACGGGCACGCCTATCCAGGTATGTAGTTTTGCTTATCCGCAGCCTCTTCTATGCTATGCTAACGTCAACTTCTATGTCTTGTTTTAGAATGATCTCTCAGAGTATTTCTCGCTCCTCAATTTTGCCAACCCAAACTTTTTGGGAACACGAGAGGACTTCAGGAGGAACTTTGAGAATGCTATCATCCGTGGTCGTGATGCAAGCTCATCGGCAGAGGTGCAAGCCGAGTCTGAGAGGAAGCTCAAGGAGCTTGGTGGGCTGGTGACGAAATTCATCATCCGGCGTACCAACGATCTATTGTCGAAATATCGTATGTACCCCTCGTTGCTAAAATCCAGATTTAACAACCACACTCATAGTGCCCGTGAAATATGAACACGTCGTATTCTGCAAGCTATCTGCCTTCCAGTTGTCCTTGTACCGTCTCTTCATTTTATCCCCGGAAATCAAGGCTCTTCTACGTGGTGCTGACTCACAACCTCTGAAAGCCATCAATATCTTGAAGAAACTATGCAACCACCCCGAATTGCTGAATCTACCTGATGATCTCAGAGGCTCGGAAGCACTTATTCCGGAGGGATTCGTAGGGGCGGGAGGCGGTGGCGGTAGTGGCGGCAGGTATGGAGGCAGGGTGCAAGACAAGGGCGTCAGGTGTGAGTGGGGCGGCAAGTTTGTCGTTTTAGAAAGGTATTTTTTTAAAACAAAAAGAGCTCCGTTGTTGTGCAATTAATTACACTTATCATTCTGCAGATTCCTTCATCAAATCCATACAACCACCAATGATAAGATTGTACTCATCAGCAATTACACTCAGACGCTTGATTTATTTGAGAAACTGTGTCGAAGTAGAAAGTATGTGATGTCAAGCCCGGGTTTGAACTTGGTCATTTATACTCTGCTTCAGATATGGATTTTTCCGCTTGGATGGAACCATGACGATCACGAAGCGTCAAAAGCTCGTTGATCAGTTTAACGACCCCAGCGGAAAGGAGTTCATATTCTTACTCAGTTCAAAAGCTGGTGGATGTGGTATCAATCTTATTGGTGCGAACCGGTTAATTCTATTCGATCCTGGTATGTGCGTTCTCCTCGTAAGCGCCCGATTTACTGATGAGGTCTTTTTCAGACTGGAATCCAGCTGCTGATCAGCAGGCTCTTGCCCGTGTGTGGCGAGATGGGCAGAAGAAAGAATGTACGCCGAATGATGAGATGATCCCGACGTTTCGGTGACTGACTTGCACACAGGCTTTGTCTATCGATTTATTTCTACCGGAACCATCGAAGAAAAGATCTTCCAACGACAAGCCTCAAAGCAGGCACTCTCTTCTGCAGTCGTCGACGAGAAGGAGGATGCGGAGAGACATTTCTCGCTCGAGTCCCTTCGACAGTTGTTCACGTTTAACGAAGACACGATGTGCGATACCCACGATACGTTCAAATGTAAGCGATGCAAGAACGGAAAGCAAATGATCAAGAGCACCGCCCTGCTGTATGGAGATGCCAGCACGTAGGTGTTGCATTACTGCAAGAGTAGACAGGGGAGCTGATTGATTCTGTATAGTTGGAATCACTTTACGAATGCCGAGTTGAAGGGTAACCACGACGACCTTTTGCGAGCAGAAGTCGATTTTCCTGAAATTTCCTTTGTCTTTCAATACATCAGTCACTAACCCAAGCACTCTTAGCATTCGCATCTGGGGTATCCATGGACCACACCTGCACTAACTGTAGCTTTGCATGCATTGTATGATAAGTCAATTTAGAGATATTTATTTATTTATCGAGTAAATAGATAAAATTGAAAAGCGACAGGAGTTCCCACGACTCGCTCGTTAGACTCACTGCGATGTCGAGCAGAGCGGGAGGACTCTACGGCGGTATTCAGTTCTCCTCGGGCGCTACACTCAACTTCTCTTCCTCTTCTGCATCCGCACCTCCTCCCCCAGCACCACAACTCATTGAAAAAACTCAAGTTTCCGATGTTCCACCTCGGGCGACAACCGACACTCAATCGAGCACCACCACCATTGCCGAGGAAGGAGCTGCGACATCAGTAGGATCTGGATCAGGGCCTGTGGCAGGAAAACCTACAGCCGGTATCTCTTCCTCTCCTGTGCCTTGATGTGTACAGCCAAAATATTGACCGTGTCGCCATCATGACCCTTTTCCGTTGCCGTTCGCTCCAACTCCCACCCTCCTTGGTTCCTCAACCGTCGCCGTCCCAGGATGGTCCGCTGCACTCGCTTTTGCACCCGTTCGAAGGACACAAGCAAAGGCAAAAGCGGTCGCCACACGGTTGCCCCCTGGAGCGACGGCCATACCGGTTTCAGCAACGGCCGCACCTCCCGCGATTTCTGCAACGACCGCCAATGCGAACGCAACTATTTCCGCCACCGCCATCGTATTCGCTCCACCCGAACTGGTCACGCCTGCAACAGGTCAAGCGGATGTCAAGGACGAGCCCAACACTGCGTGGCGAAAGGAAGGTTGGGGAAAGAAAATGAAACCTCCATCGATGGTCCTTGACGAGGACGTCAACGGTTTCAAGGCACAGAAAAAACGCAAAGGTCCCGGTGGTGCTGGTGGTGGGAAGAAGGGAAAGAAGGTGAGTGTGGGCGCCCCTGTGTCAGGGATTCTGGGCGTCTAATCAATCGCATACAGAACAAGAGCCTGCAGCCTGTCGCCATTTGGGATCCCATGGAGCAGTATGACCCATCCAAGCCGAACGATTACAATGAATACAAGGTCTGGAAGCAACGTGATCATATCGAACGAGCAGCAGAACGTGCTGCTGAGAGGAAACGTGCGCGTGATATTAGGGATCGAGGGAGCGACCAAACCGATTCTGGGAGTGAAGAGGAACGCCCACGCAAGACCGGTTTGTTAACTGTCTGATAATTTCGCATCATTGACGATTGCCATTCAGGTAGATTGGACGATCAAACGTCCTTTGATCGGTGGAGTCGTGCGGACGATGAGCGCCCTCGTGGTATTGGGAGTACTGACATCCCCCCAGCGAACATGGACCGTAATATGTCTGGCGAGGATGCATATATGCGACGTATGGCTATGTCCCAAGGGAGGGTGCCATCCCCTCCATCAATTCACGTCGATCGAAATATGTCTGGGGAAGAGGCTTATCAGCGCCGTCTAGCTTTGTCTGCTGGAGGTCCGCCTATTCCGACTGCGAGCACTCCAATCTCTCAGCCTGTCAATGATGCGGATATCGACTATGAGCCAGATAGTGCGATCGAACCACCTGGAATATCGATAGATTGTGCGGGGAGTGGTGACGATGCCTACCAACATCGTCTTGCTATGAGCCAGGGACTGCGACCAGCCGCACCTTCTTTTATGCCTTCTCAGCCTCCGCCCCCACCCCCACCGATGCCTTCCAGCATAGCTGAGCCTCCGTCTCCCCCGCGTTTGGCGTATAATCCGTTTGCGCCACCTACCAATGTTCCCCCTCCTCCGGCACAAATTCCAAGTGGGTTTGAAGATAAAGTTAAAGCTGCCGCTAGCATCGCTGCCAGGCTGGGTGCACTTGGTGCTACCGCAGGTCCAACTATCGGATCCAGCGACCCTGGGACCAATTCTCCCGCACCCGCACCCTCTTTGGAAGAAGAGAGTGCACTGGAAAGGTCAGCATATTCCGATATAGGGTTTGCGCGTAATTTAAGTGGGGTTCTTCACAGACAGGGTGGGTTTGCCGCCCGTATGATGGCGAAATGGGGTCACAAAGAGGGCCAGGGGCTTGGAGCCGACGGCTCAGGTATCGTCAACGCACTCACCGTCGAACAAATCAAGCAAACCAAGGCCGGGAAGGGCAACAAGAAGGGTGCAACACAAGCCCAGAACAAGTCGGCAATCGGTAGCAAGATGGGACGGATCATCAACGACAACGATGATGTGAGGGCACGCGAGGATCGCGAACGGTTTGGCGAACCCAGTCGGGTGGTCGTGCTTACAAACATGGTGGGTCTTGAAGATGCGGATGATGGCGAGCTGCGCGGCGAGATTGGTAATGTCTAGGCGATCTGTCGTGTCTGCCATGACTGATACCCTGATTTCACAGGCGACGAATGTTCCAAGAACGGCACAGTCGAGCGTGTCATTGTCCATCCCTGTTATCCACTTTCGTCGAATCCCGAAGAAGCTGTACGCATCTTTGTACTTTTTGCCGGGCCATCGGGCGCGTGGAAGACGGTCCGAGAGATGGACGGAAGGTATTTTGGTGGACGAGCCGTACGAGCGCGGTATTTCCCCGAAGCGCTATTTCTTCAACATCACCTGGAGGCTCCTTTGTCGTGAGCTCTTGTGTGCTTTGTCTAGTGTCTTGTTTTGGTCGAATGCATTTGATGCCCTCAACTGGTGATTGAACATGGGACGAACAGAGGTGCGTCGCAAAATGACGGTTTGCTGTTTGGCGCAGTCAGCTTGTCGTAGCCTTTATCTGCGGTTCTGCCAGTGACGTAGTCGATCGCGCCCTGATCATCGTCACCTCTGACGTGGAGAACCCCTTCTGCAGCAACCCGGGTTCAGCCCAGATTCGCCCTAGGGCTATCGTGACAATGCATGTACATGTAACCAAAGAAAAACCAACAAACAGGAATGCGTTGAGCGATCCGTATATACTCGGTATCTACGCATGACGCACTAGCGGCCAATGAGACCGTTCCAAGAGATCCGACGATCTATCGAGAAACGTGAATATGCATAGAGTTCAGCGTGTGATGTGAAAGAAACGAAAAACAAGTAGGCAAAAAGACAACAACAATAGTGTACGCGCGTACAGACGAAGGCAGTGGATAGATAGGCGGGAATGGCGTAGATGGACATAAATAATGGAACCTGTCTCGAGATACGCCATAAATAAAGTTGAAAAAAGGACAGATGGTAAAAGAAAATGGCGGTGAATGAACCGTCCAGTGCGCAGATGTGATGGCAGATGGATGCGAGGTCTCGCCTTGGGCGAAACCATCCAGTTAATTGCGAGGTAGTTCAGACAAAATGGAGCGTGAACGGTGAAAGTTTGAGATGTAGCTGAATGATGCATGTTGAACATTTTTCAAAAATGGTTCGTGTCGGATCTTCATAAGGCTTGGCCAGGTCTAAACCGATGGCGATAGGACGTAAGAAACGTGAAAGAAGGCATGTCGTGCGAAACATAAGATTTGCGAATTGAACAGCTGTGGGAGCAGCAGGCGCATCGAAAAAGTAATCGAAGAGCTCCGATGGGCAGCTTGAATGCGGGCGTTTAACCAAAAAAATCGAAGATAGTAGCCATCCACGGATATTGAGAACTGTAGCGAGCAAAAATAGATCGGTTGACTTGGATGTTAGTACCCCGTCATACGCGCTGCGTCAAAGGTTTCGGCCCGCCCGAGGGTTCCTTTAGCAAGTCGCTTGACCTTGGATGAAACACCCTTGTTCGGAGGCGGGCACGGGCTATCACCAATATCAGTGTCTTCGTCGTCGGTCATGCTATGGTTTCCGATCTCCACAAGAGTGGACAATCCGTTTCGGCGGCTCCGAGCAGCATTGGCGGCAGCAAATAATTGAGAATTACCAGGGGCAGTATTGCGTTTGGATTGCTGCTGCTGCTGTTGTTGTTGTGTCATACTGACAACCTTGGATCCCAAGTCCCCATAAGCGTATGACTTTGTGCGGCCAAACTTGGTTTTTCGGAATTGATCCAGGTCCTCACGACGAGAAGTAGCGTGGCTGGGATCATCCATCGTCACGTAGCCTGGAGGCTGGCAGCGACCAGCAGAATGTTTATAGTATGCGCAGTATCCCCCTTCTAGAATGTATACTTCGGGATAGTGAATCTTGGGGTACACATGGTTGTTCATAGCACGGTCCTTGGAGCGCAGGTGTTTAGCACTGTGAGCTCGTTAGTACATAAGAGTGGAAATAAACCAGATGTGTTACATTGTTGGAGCTCTCTTGGCACTAAACTCGCAATGGAAGATCAACACGGTCTTCTTGGAAATATCGCCGCTGACACATGCTTTAGGTCGGCTATGAGTAAGGAAAAACCCTTCCACTCCTGCTGTGGTATTAATATTGACAGCGCCCGGAATATGACCACCGTTGTATTCGTAGTCGAAGCGGCAATCGATGATATGGAAGTCCGCGATTTGGCCACTATATACACCGTCCAGCAGCGCATCCAGCTACAAGGGAAGGTCATTGAGCGGCGGGTAACCTTAATAATAGCAACTTACGGTCTCAGGAGTAATTCTCATCAATCCATCCTCACGGACGCGATGACATGGGAGCATCTTGCCCAACGACTCATTATCTCCAAAGCCTGCAAGCATAAATTTTGCGGACGGACTCTCGGATGCCTCTTTGTTCGCTAAAGGGCTGGCACCCCTGAGAGGTCTAAAATCTTCAGTCCCATCACGACGGCGAATCGTCTTGGTCTGCTGGCGCTTTATGTATGCTTGAGCGGGAGAAGACATGTCCGGCCCGTCAAAAGATTCATCGGACATGTCCACGCTAGAAGGTGGTGCCAATGCGGAAACGACACGACGAGAATGGCCAAACTTGGGAGGAGCAAGGCCCTGCGAAGGTGTCTCTTCGTGCTCCATCGCGGGATATGCGGAACGCGCGCCACCCTCTGTAGGATGTACCACGGCAGAAAAAATAGGGCGGCGGGAACGTTTGCTGATATTAGAAGGAACGCCAAGACCTTGTAATGCTGGCTTGCCGAACAACGATCCGTTTCCCATGCGCTCTAGTTTTTGCACGGAGGGTGAGGATTGGGGAGGAGAGGAGGGAATATCCTGTTCAACAGGGCCGACACGCTCAGGCGACGTAGAACGCCTCTTTCTTGACTCGGCGACTACACATGGCGATTCCAATGCGACCGGAGACACACCTGCCTGGAATAAGTTAAATGCAGTGATTGTTGGCGCGGCGGAAATGGGAGAGCTCAAAAGCGCCTGGTCGTGAGACGTTGGTGGAGGGTCCACGTCCATCGCGTCATCGGAAGTGAGGGAGATGGAACCCGTATGCTAGCAAATGGTTCAGTCAAAACGCCAGCTCGGACGACTGGCGGCTCACGTGTGCAAATAGGCTCTCGTCCAAGGTCTGTGTGCGCTCCAATGGTTTAGGAGGAAGCCACTCGGTTGGCAAGGCATGGCGTTGGGTACGTCTCGAGTCAGACTGGGTTCCGGAATTTGAAGCAGACGGCGACTCGCTTGGAACATTGCTATTGCTGAGGTCTTGCCCAAACATGCGTGCCCCACTGGTGAAAGCTCGGGGACGGCCTGCTGGCTTGCTGAACTGCACCGGCTCCTTGCGCGCGATGTGGGATGGCATGGGCGAGATATCCATGCTAACATCTTGAAGTGTGTCATGGGAGATGTTCACGTAGTCGCGCGGAGGAGAGTTGAGGGACATCGTTGAAGCGAAGGAGAGTTCGAGGTCCGAGGAGAGGAACTCGTCGATATCATCGCGTGGTTTGAAGTTTTGGCTTCGCTTGCGAATTGGGGCGAGAGGCGCGGTGAGATATTGGGAAGAAGCTGACGAAATGGTTGAAAAGAAGTTCATGACTGGAGGTGCCGAGTAATCGTAATCTCCCTTGCGCCGCTTGGTGGAATGGCGATCTACCCGTGGGACCATGTAGGGTGCGGGACGCATGGCAAAGTCGAGCAAGTAGAACGAAAGTGAAGCTGTCAGTTTCGAACGAAAAATGAAAGGGATGGAATATATACTGACCGAATTGGGTCCAGTGTAGCTTTGATCACGACCAGAACAGACTGTTGAAGGGGTGATGAGTATTGTGACACGTTAAGATCGACAAAGGGGTGGAATGTGGAGGTTGAAAGACCATTGTCCGCCAAAGCTGGTGGACCACTGCGACCTCGTGCCTCGCTTAAGATGATGAAACGCGGAGGCGGTGTAAAAAATGAGAGAGAAAACTACCTTGGGCGTAATGACTGAATTTGCGGAGGAGGCCGCGTCTACGAATGGGGCGGTCAGCACGGCTTTACGGATGGCAGGTTCAGAATGGACAAGGGAGACCCTCACGACAATTCGAACAAGAAACAGAGAAAAAAAGGTATTAACTAGTGGCCTGCCCTCGCTGTCATGAGCGCGCTAATGACCCATTCCTTGACCTCACCACTCACCAACAACCGAAACCAAGTTTTAGTACGCCGTCCCCGCAGCTTTGCAAGTGTGGTCAAGACTCAACTTGGATTCAATTATCTCAAACTTGAACACTCGGTCACGTGTGCTACTCTACACAATCACGCGCCTCTTTGCCAGCGAAGACACGCCGCTCACTTCAGTCCACCTGTCCAACAGAGTTAGTACACCGACCACGTCACCGATCATCCACATACGGCACAAACGCCATCTGACCCTGCAACCGCTCGTGATCAACCTCTGGGTATTTCTCCTGGATAATCTTCATGACCGACTGGAAAATGATCTATGACACTACTCAGTCTCACGCCCTATCCGTGTATGCTTGCATGTTACCTCGTATCCTGCACCGTTCAGATGCAATCCATCATAAAGGAACTGTGCGCAAGATTGCTCATCACGCCCAGCGGCTTCCCATATCTCGGTCCACACATCCGCCACGGGCACACCGACCTGCGCGCCGACCTCTTTCACAGCCTCTGCATACGACCTGGTCGCCTCAAAATCGCGACTCTCAGTCCACTGGTAGGTATTCACCGGCGGCGGCGTGATCAAGATGATGCGGGTATCGGGCGAATAGTATGCCGATGTCGACGACTTGACCATGTTCACCAGGTGAGCCAGATTGGCCTTGAAACGGTCTCGCGGGACATTCTGCATGCTCGGAGGCGGCGCTGCGTCGTTGGCACCAAACCATATCGTCAGTAGCTGCACCTTTGGTACGTGATGCTGCTCGTGTTGCCTCGCAAGGATCTATATAACATCCGTGTCATGACGTCCGCGTATGCGCCATTATAAGTTACCTGTTCAAAAACTGGAAGGGCCCAGTCCGTATGATACCCGCTGAGGCCTCGATTGATCACGTCGAGCTTGCGAACATAGGCAGCTAAATATCTTCAGTACTAGTCCATGTCCAGGTCACAGTAAGCATACCCGCCAACTGTTGAGCAAACCCAGACGGTACCCAACCTCCCTGGGTAAGCGAATCTCCAAAGAGCAAAATAACATCTTGCGTGGTTGCGAGCGCCATGATAAGAGGAGGCTCGATCGCGCTGCGAAAAGATAATCAGAAATAATAGACCCTTTATCGGAGCGGAAGTCGGATGAATTTTCTAGATCAACGTCCATCGCGATGACCGACCCGATCCCCCTGCGCGTCTCCAACAAGAAAGCCTACGTGTGGAACGTTGATGGTAAGCTAAACAAAATCCTTGACGACCCTACTTGACCTCTGGCCAGATATCGCGACGTTGCGTTCACAGCACCGTATATGCGGCGTCTTGGCCGGCACGCTGCCCCATCTGTCGCAGCAAAACGTGTTCCTTGGCGCCCCACTGTTGCTGATGCCAGAGGAAGTTGTGTTCCTTGTTGAAAAAGGTCGGTCCATCTCATCAGGCGTGATGGGAACCAACTCGTGTTCCTTGTTGTAAACAGGACTGGCAACCTTGGTTGATGACCGCCGTGCCCATCATAAACCAGGCAAGGATGAACTGGACATGTGGGACACTGAGCGACTCCGCGAAGTCGAGGCGCAGCGCGCTTTGGCGGAGGAGCACGATGCCCGAGAGGCCCTCCATCCAGATCGCGCCATGTCGGAGAAAGCCATTTTGAAACGCAAACAACGAGAGGAACGAAAAGTGCGCACTAAAACAAGTCCAACGGATCTATCTCAAAGTACATACGATGAGAACGCGTCGGCATTCCTATCCATCAGCGCTGGATCCGTTCCTGTTCCCGATCCAGCACTCGTGTCGTCACGATCGCAAAGTGCGGACGCGACGGTAGCTCAAAATTCGAACGCGGTCCCATCCTACACTGTACACGTTCCCGGGACGTCCAAATTTGAGTGGTATGCCCCATCGGAACATTCGTGCAGCACCCTGGCAGCCGCGCGCGACGCGGGTATATGGGGTTATCCGGAAACACCTTTGGAGCGGGCCCGCTGTGCTGTCTTTCGGGATCTGTGGGAACAAGGTCATTTCATAGGGACCGGCATCAAATTCGGTGGCGAATACTTGGTGTACCCCGGTATGTACCCCCTTATTTTTCCGGCCGCTTTCTTGGATCCGTGTTGGCCACCTTCCCCGGAAAAGAACTGCGCCAGCCGTGCCTCTCAAATACCTTTTCAGCATCTGAAACGTCTCTTATCTTTCTCATTATTTTGTCTTCAGGGGATCCGCTGCGGTACCATTCTCACTTTGTCGCATCCGTCATCGAGTCTCCTTCAACCCCACTTCGGCCAATGGAGATCGTCGCCCACGGTCGTCTAGGAACCGGTACGAAGAAGGCTCACCTGATGTGTGAATGGAACAAGGACAAAAAGACTGTCACATATTACTCCATAGAGTGGGCAGGGTTCGGGTGAAGTCTGTACCCTTTGAACAAGCTTACGGATCGACACATGTCGCCACCAAGTCATCTTTCCATGGAATGGAACAGTCGTTACAAAAATGGCGTGGCATTGCAAAACCGATTAACGCATGGTGGGTATGCCAAAACATCCAAAGATCCGCGTGATGAAATTAGGCCGACATGTTTACTGGAGATGACTAGGACATTCGTCGACGATGCTCTCAATCCCGCTTCCGCCGGTCCGTACCTTGAGCAACCCTTCTCCCAACGGGCCTTGTCGGATGATGGCCTTGTTGGTGCTTCCTTGTCCCAGGCGGTATTCTGTGCAACTCAATCCCCGTACCTTCTTCAGCCCTTTCGGAGGAGTTGCTGGGCAATCGCTTGTGGCGAGGTTCCCCAACGCTTCCTCCAACGCTGAGAATACGTACAATCAAGTCATTGAGCCAAATCACCGGCGCGAAAATAGGCAACCGAATCGGGATAAGCGGCGAAGGATACCGCACGGTATCGCTCTTCTCGGAAGACACCTGTGGGTTGAACGGATCTAGGGGAACGGGCCGAGCATGCATCGCCATGATGATATACTACGAAATGGAAGCGTCAACCCTGGACAGGTGCACCAAGACGGTCGCGTCACGAACCGCAGGAAATAATAATGCGAAAAGGGCGGCGTTGGCGAGACCGTTTCCCCAAGTACAGAGCGCTGCGGAAGGAAACCCAAACGCGAAAAAATAGGGCCAACGTTCCTCGAGGTACCTCACCCTACTCGAAAGAGACAGCCCGCGGGCAACCCAAACGAACCTATCCTAACATGTCAGAAACATGCCACATGGTGAATCGCCACCACAGCTCACTCGAAGCAGTAATACCTGGACGGAGAAAAGGGTTATCAATACGGCACGTTCTAGCCAAGACGTGGACGTTAACCCACGCATCCAGCCAACACACGAACGCAAAACTGATCACCGGGCCGCCATACGGGACGAGACTGAGCGCCAAGGAGACAATAACCGACGTGAGAACCATGACGGCGCGGTAGGCAGATGTGGCGAGCATGGTCAGCATGCCGGTATAAGTCACCGGTTGTGGCGGCGCGCGATTACCGTGCTGCAGGACAAACGTGCGCTTGGCGATGATGGTGCACCATGAGCCCTACAGGGGAAGACGTGACGTGTCAGCGCGGCTTATCATGAAGAGGGTGGTTGGCTGGACCAACATTAAGGTAAAAGGAAATGCCCACGATGGGAAAGAGCCAGAGCGCGGTGTAGAACCAGCTCACGTTGCGATGCAGCCAGTTTGAGTGGTCGCGGGCGAGTGGTTGGAGGACGAGATCGAAGGCGTGGATGGAGGTGAGCGCAAGCGCGTTGAGAAGGAGAGACTTGAAGAGGTTAGACCGGATTTCAGGGTCGCTGGAGAAGCAAGTGGGTCGGGGAGACGGAAGAGAGGACAGGGGATGGTGCACCTTGATGCTATTCTTACGACAATGTCCCATCTGGATGCGTCCAACAGGCCGCGGAGGACCGACATTGTCTGGAGCCAGACCGTCTGTTGGAGGGTCAGAAACAAGGGGTAGGCAGCACGGGAGTCCACAGAATGATAGTGCGGCCGTTGCATTGACATGAAACCGTCGCGTCCAAGCTGGCCTACAGCTGCTGAGCTGCAGCCTGTATTTGATCGGCACTATCCGGCAACTTCCTCCTCGGCTATCTCAAACAATAACTTTGTGTTCCCCACACCCCTATCAATATTATGATCACTGCGGAATACATTCATTTGTATGGTTTCAATCCGTTTGTATATAATAAGAAAACAATACACAGGAGATACGGAATACGACAGAGAAAATAATAAAGACGGTAGCCAGGCACGAGGACAAACATATCAAGGGATCGCACACGTACAACATTGAAATGCAAACCCAAAGGCAGAAGACAAGACCAGCAGGATAAAAATCTTGTGCAACCTTTGGAGCACGTATCAGCCGTGTCGTGTCTTAGCGGGGTGACATTTCGCCTCAGTCGCTCGCTCACATTTACGTTGAGGCCTTCCCCAAGGTCCTCTTCGATGAGACCTTCTTACTGGTGGGTGCCTTTCTACCTACGGGCACTCTCTTGGCAGCCTTGGCCCTGGCCTTGGTAGGGGCACTCGTGCCAGTCACCGCCTACATAACATCAGAATCCATGCTTGGGATATGAGCCTAGAAACGGACCTTCTTGACGGCTCCCCGCTTCGAGGGAGCAGTTGCCTTCTTCACGGGTGCAACCTTCTTAACTGCAAAAACTTTCTTCGGAGTTTTGGCAGGAGCTGCCTTAGCTGCGGTGCCCCTCGAGGCTTTGACAGCTTCAGTCTTCCTTTCGGCAGCCTTCTCCTTCTTAGGAGCAGCTGCCCTGCCAGTGGCAACAGTCTTTGCTTTTGCTGCGGGCTTCCGGCCAGCAACGGACTTGGCAGAGGTTGCCCTCGCAGAGGCGGTCTTCGTAGAACGTGCTTTCACAACGGTTTTTGTTGCGGCAGCTTTTGCAGGTTTGTTCTAAAGACTTGGGATAAGTGAGGAAGTCACGTGGTACAGGGGTGCACGGACCTCCTTTGATGCCGACGTATCTACGAGTCTGGTAGTCTTAGGGGGGAGTTTAACTTTCCCCGCAGGCCCTACGATGACCCGCATCAGTCCATAGTCATGCAATATCAAGAGAATGATGCCACCTTTGGGCAATACAAAGATGCCTTTCTCAGCACCAGTGGCAATGGCTCTAGCCAATTGAGTGTTTTGAGCATTGCCGATCTGAAGATTATATTGTTCTTCAACGTATCTAGACATTACTTAGCAAGCAGATCATGCAAGCAGTTGTTGGGAGTGCACACTTCTTGATGTGGGGGCGAGACACTCCTTGACGTGACTCTTCCGGGTTTGCTGCGATACACTCCTATTTTGGGTCAAGTAAAGTCAGGGGACAAAATCTTCGCCAGAATACAAACCCGAAACGAGTATGCGATACGTCGGTGTTGTGAGCCATCGTCCCGTGTCAGCCACCCACAAAAAGGGGCGGGGGGATGAGCTGTCCCCTCCGCCCTGCCTTTTCGGGGGTACAGTGCTCATAAGCTTATATGCGATGGCCAACGGCGACGTCATGCCCAGAAAAGCCGCACAGGGTGTTTTGGGCGTGGGGAGACCATGTACTAACTTTGATCATCTCAATCCAGCTTGGATGGGTAGCGGCAGGTCGGGCGGCAGCCTTCCTGGTGGTCTTTGCAGCAGATGACGATTTCTTGACGGACATCTTGGAAAATATGAAGCGGAGTGGGCGACTGTTCTTGTTATTCTTGCCGAAAGTTGAGTGTCTGGTTGGATAAGAGACTTACGAGAAAGTCCTATGCGAGATAGTAGTGGTTTAAGAGATAGATGTGTTAAAACTCCGAGGGCGCGTTGAGCAGTCAACAAAACTCAATTCGCGGAAGTCACGTGAGTCATTATTTGAGATATGGGCAACGCGACTGTCTATCGTCTAGCAAGCGATGGATGACCTTCTCTGTATGTACCACGGTAAGATCTGACCTCGAGCGGGGTGTTATGAGCCACAAGGCCTGAAAAACGCGGTCAAAGGAGGTGAATGAATATAGTACAAAAGTTGTGCTGTAGTCACATAGGAAACGATACGGATAATGTTAAAACCTTGCCGGAGGCCTCACATACATGCCTCTGTTTTCCTGGTGGCCTTAAAATTGTATTTTTCTAACCGTTACTCGTTTTTTGAGAGGGGGAGAGATTCGGTGTGTTTGTGGACCAGTAAACAGACGCGAAACGCGTCCAAAAAAGGAGCGCGTCTTGCGCCGACCACATTTAGGTAATTTCAAATCGGGACTTGCCGTACGGCCCGTCTATCCGGCAGAAAAGCAGCTTACTCGTTTTTGTTTTGGGCCAGGATGACCATCTCACAGAAGCTTCAGACAGCTGCCCGGGCAGCCTACCGCGACCTACTCAGAGCTTCCACTTCCACCTTTGCAGGTATTTATTCTTGTCCTCGTGCCATTCATTACCAACCTTTTTCTTAGGGGATGCACCGATACAGAAAGGTCGTTGGCACCCTTCAACAACGTTTCCTTCGCTTATTGTTTTACAGCCTTCCGACTTCAGATGCGAACTAGTGTGCTGTCTCTGGATGACCCAGCGCGGGATGACCCAGTTCAAGTGGAGGAGAAAATACAGCTAGCCAAGGACCTCGCCACTACATTGCGGAGAAACGTCGTTCAGGCCAAGAAAGTCGAGACATCTTCCGGTGAAGAAGCCTGGAGTAAGTCACATGGCGAGAAGTTGCTCTGACCAGGTCGTTGATACCGTTCGCAGGGTTACATATCACAGAACATACTGAGCTTGGAGACAATTCAACCATAAAGAACCCTGCACCAACCCAGTCAAGTCGTCGAGCGCGCAAGATGGAACAGAGTGGAACAACGTAATTAATACCCCAAATATCAAATTACCCATTTTTGAGGCTCATGCAAGATGCCCAGAAAATGCTGTTCTGCCTAACACATCTGCACGTCAGAACTTTTCGGTACTCAAGAAAGCCCATAAACAACGAAAGGTCCCAGAATTGCGTGAGGAAGATCTGGTAGAGTCATTCGTGCGAGGCAAGTCAGTCATCGACTCAACGGCATGCCAGGCACTAACTTGCTGTAGGGAGCGGACCTGGCGGGCAGTCCATCAACAAGACAGAAAACAACGTACAACTTCTTCATAAACCCACTGGCTTTCGTGTGGCGTGTCAGGAAACGCGATCTCTGGCCACTAACCGAATGTTGGCTAGACGACGTTTACTGGAAAAGGCGTGTCAATATATTCCCGCAGAACGGCATCCAAAAAGTACTAATACGAGTCTACTTCACATGATCAGCTGGATGAGTTGTACAACCCTGGCCTCTCCAAAGGCGAGTTTAAGCGTGCCAGACAAAACGAAAGAGACCGCCAGCGACGTAAGAAGGCGAGAAAGAAGGCCAAAGTAAGAGCTGAGCGGGAGGGTCTGGAGCAAGACTAGTTTGGAGCGACCTTGAGTTCACATGCCAGTTTTTGGGCTATTCCAGGCCTCGCAATGCCGGAGCGTTGTAGTTTGCAATTGGAGACTGTCGCTGAGCGTCGTTGATGGGTACGGAAGACTCCGGTTGCAGTCGGTGAGGCAGGGCTGAGTGGACGCGTCACTGCGCCAGAGTCGTAGCCATCATAAAGTTTACCGAACACTATGTCTTCGCAAAATCCGTCGATGTATACCCTTGCGACCATAGTCAAGCGGTAGAACAATTAGCCCCTTGTATCGTCGACGTACTCATTCCGCGCCGTGCAGGTTGGAAGCGGTCGCTTCTCGATTCGAAGACCTCGAAGACACGAGACGCGAGACCCGGAGACAGAGCACGAGCACGGCAACTAGCGTCGCAGAAGCTCAACCAGCAATCAGTCCTCCTCCGTCTACACCACCAGCGATTGTAGTTCAGCCAGTAATACCTACTAGCGTCCAAGCCTTTGACGCGATCGTGGTCGAAGAGAGGGTGAAGCCCCTTGTAGAGCTTACAGCAACTTTTGGCCCACAGGTCTTGATCGATCAAGTGCGTCTTTCATGCGGCAGAGAATATCGCGTCTCACATCACATCTGTGATAGGTGGAACTGTTCGTGCAAGCGATTCAAGTGCTGCGCGATCTACTGCTCAAGGCCGCAGCATGCAAGAGGCCTGATCGCAAGGCTTTCGAACAGCTACTGAGTCCATTGCAGGGCTCGATCGAAGCTGTCACTCGGACCAAGGATGCACACAGGAAGGAAAGGGAATGGTTTAACCATCTCGCTGCTATTGCAGAGGCCACAGTGTGCGTTGGTTGGGTCACCGTGGTGAGTGCTTAACGGGTGATGTATACGTTCCTCACATGTCATTTCGTAGGAACCCAAACCGGCGGAAGCCCTTTCAAATGCCAAGGATTCGACCATGTATTACACAAACAGAATTCTCAAGGAATCCAAGGACAAGTACGTGCTATATCGCACCTGTCCCGACAGGCTGCTAAGCTTGAACTCAGGGATGCTCGCCATGCTGAATGGGTTCGCTCTCTGATCGCCATTCTGGACGAAATGAAACGCTATATTTTAGAGAACCACTCAACTGGGCTGGTTTGGAACACCAGCGTCAGTCGCCGACGTTTCTCATTTGCTATGTCTCTGAACCTTTTGATAGGGGATTAGCATCTCGGAATATAAAGTGCCATCTGCCGATGCCACTGCGCCTCCTCCCCCACCCCCGCCTCCCCCACCGCCTCCCCCACCCGCAACGGCACTAGACACGGCAGCACCAACAGCAGGAGGCGTCGCTGCTGTGTTCGCGGAGCTAAACCGTGGCGAGGAAGTCACTAAAAGCTTGAGGAAAGTTGACAAGAGCGAGATGACACACAAGAATCCTGCCCTGCGCGCAACCAGTGTTGTACCAGGAAACCCAGGTTCAGGAGGTCGGTACCTCCTGATCGATAGCCAGAATCCAGACTAACGAGCTCTTTAGTAGCAAAGAGGCCAACGAAACCTGTGAAGCCTGCTGCATTGATGGGAAAGAAACCCCCCAAGTTCGCTCTGGAAGGTAATAAGTGGCTCATTGTAAGTGGACACTATCGACAACCAAATTTCTTGCGCATTAATGATGAACAGGAATATCAAGAGGATCAACCTGCGCTAGAGGTGACAGACGCTGAGATCAACCAGACTATTATTCTTTATGGGTGTAAGAACACGACTATCGCCATCAAGGGAAAGGTGAATGCTGTCACACTGGGTAAGTATTTTGGACATGCAAACGATTGCTGAACTGATTACCGATCTCACCCCAGTCAATTGTACAAAGACATCCATCCTCGTCGACTCTGTGATCTCTTCTGTTTCAATTACGAAGTCTCCATCATTCGCGGTCCAAATCACAGGGATGGCCCCGACCATCCAAATAGATTCAACCGATTCCGGTCAGATCTACCTTTCAAAGGCTTGTCTCGGTGTCGAAATTACGACAGCCAAATGTAGCGCCATAAATGTTAGCTTGCCGGTTGAAGGAGAAGAAGAAGGTGTTTTCCAGGAGCAGGCTGTACCCGAAATGCTGAAATCCGTGATCGCAGACGGAAAGTTGGTCACGAGCGTTGTGGAACACGTTGGCTAGTAGGCCATTGAATACGGGCAGGCATGGATTTAAGTACTAATACTATCTCGATGCTGTACGAGCTTTAAACGCTGTGATCTGCGAGCATTATTGCCCTCTACCATGCAGTGCGCAGAGGTGGCGGCCGTAGGCGGGCGGCGAGGCTAAGGCGGTGGTCATTTTATAGTCCTAGACTGACTCTGACTGAGCACCGCTTGTCCTGCACCAACCCTTTCATCCCCGCGTTATCTCAAGTCTCCCTCGATGGATAGTACTGGCTGGCGTGCTCACAGACAAGCGCAAAGAGTAAGCACGTTGCCTTATCGATGGCCACAGACCTCTAATCTGTTACATAGGACGAACATTACTATCAATCGCAGAGCCGAAGGGGGCCCGATGGTCGATTTGTCCCGGTCGAGGAAGTGGGGCCCCTGCCAGACGTCGGCGGTGACAGCCAGAGGTTTGGCACGCATCCGTCACTCGTGCCGGGCCCGTCATACCACCAATCACCCGATAGCAAATTGAGACATGGGTCCTCCTCGTTCACATGGACCAGTCCTGCTCGTCTGGCGCAGCTGCCTGCTGCAGAGCGTGCTCGAGTGCAACGAGCACCGCGTATGGAGCCTTACCTCCAGTTCATGGTCGGGCCGCTGCTGCGTTATGACACCGTGGATGAAAACGGTCTATGGCATGGCGCTGTGTTGATCGTCAGTGCGTATATACTGTGAATGCCTCGTTTGCGTGTTTCTGATGCCATCCCTTTGTGCAGCTGCTGATTCGGGATCATCTTATGAACCCCATCCGATATTGACCTACCAATGGGACCCCGAGGAACGGGCACAGCAACGGGCTAATTCCCCTCAGACTAGCAGCAGTGGTTTATCCTATGATCTTGGCCCTCACCCCGCTGACCCGCATTCTACGGCAATTTCGCCACCTGCCATTACCCAGGTGCCCTCACAGTCTGGCCCCGGGCATCCTTCTTACAAGTCTGAAATTGGAGCAATAGGCGATCAGATGCAGCACGTTTCTGGCCACGAGATATACGTCTTTGCAGGCAACGCTGGGTACGTACCGCCTCTCTACTTTGCGAGCAGCTGAATGACCCTCTCCAGAACGTTCACTTTTTGGAGGTTCCCAATACAAATACAACTGGGAAATACGGAACTATTCATCAAATATAGCATCAATAATGGTATCCAGCTCTCTTTCTATGTGCCTGCCGTGAACCAAAATATGCGTTGGGCTGCCTACTCTGTGCGTAGTGTATCAGTTCAATTTTCACATGGCATCCTCACGGTTTCTGAAATCACAACTCAAGTGTAACGGATTCAGTGCAGGCGTCAATCAGGATGAATTCAAGGGCCCTGGGTATAAAAGCGGTTACGATCCAATGTGGTTTGATTTACTCAGGGAACATGCGAAGGAACCATTTCACGTACTGGTGGGCGGTGGCGACCAGCTCTACTGCGACTCGTAAATCTTGGTCTTGCCAGAATAATTCAACATTAACATCTTTGGAAGGTTGATGAGGGAACCTGAAATGCAAGACTGGATCCAAAAATCGCCGTCAATCAGGTTGACATATCCCATGTCTGCTGAGATGTCGACATGTATGGATCGCTTCTTTTTCAACCACTACTGTGCCTCCTTCAGGAATGGGGCGTTCGCCAGGGCCAACAGTTCGATGCGAGTACTTTCCTGATTAAACTTTACGAGTAACTTACCTGGAATTAGACCGATGCTTAACATGTGCGGTAAGTATTCGGGTATATTCGCAGACATTGCTGATCTCGGGATGATGAATTTTAGATGATCACGGTCAGTGCGCTTTGATCCCCTTCTGTGCTTTTGCTGACGTATTTGTTATTAGACTTGGTGGGTCTGTTCCTGATATCTTCTTTCTCTCATTCTCAAATGCTATCTGAAGATTGACGGGTTCGGAAGTTGTGAGCAAATCGTTGTCATTTTCCGGACGGCACAATATACTGAATCACACTCAGATCCTGATGATTTGCAAATGTCACCTGTTTTTCTTGCGTATGTTGTCTGACAGAATCATATTTCTTCTGTTTATCCTCTCTTAGTGTTGGTTCACGAGCATTTTTTTGGTACTTGCTGTTTCAGTGCTTCGTCAACCGTAGGCTCATTGTTTTCATAATTGTATCTTCATGTGCTGATAGACTACACAGCGCAAATTGATGGCTTGAACGATCGTCGAGGTTCCCATCTCTATAAATCCCTGATTCTCGGTGGCCAAGGACCGTATGTTGGCCTACCGTCGCACTCCTATCTTGCTTATATGGGTCCGAATGTACGAATTCTAATGCTGGATTGCCGGTAGGTCTAGAAATTTCCGCGTCCTTTGGCCCTCGTCTCACTCGGATACAGAGCGGAAAGGAAGAAGGAGCAGGTTTGCAGCGAGGAAGAGTATAGGAAAGTGATGCAAGTCGTCAGCCAGATGCCCCCTTATGTGGAACATCTGATCATACAACTTGGTACCGCAAACTAAGATCGCACCCAGACATGTCTGCTAGATTGATATGATCCTTTTAGGTATTCCGATAGCTTACCCCCGTATGGTGTTCTTGGAGACCGCGCTCGACTCCAAGTTGAACCCTCTGACGGTTCTTGGTCGTAGTGGTCACGCTCTAAGTGGGTTCGTGAATAAATTCAATGCAGACCCGGAGCTGCTGGATGACTTGGTATGCAGTTTTGGACTGCATAAGCTAGCTGCCTCATTGATTTTAACCTTCGCGCAGAACGATCACTGGACGGCAAAAACGCACAAGGTCCGCAATGGGAATTTCCATCGTTGATCTGATACCGACGAATTATGATTTATTTTCAGAGAGAGCGAAACTGGTTTATTCAGCAGCTCCAAGGAATGTCGAGGATGAAACGCCTTCGCATCACGTTCTTGTCGGGGGATGTTCATTGTGCTGCTGTCGGCGTCTTGAAGACCCTTTCGAAGCCACCTGGAAGCAAACATAATAACGTTCCGGATATCCCTCCTGCCCTGGACTTTCGATATATGCTCAACGTTATTACGAGTGCAATCGTCAATACGCCGTATGTTGCGTCCCCCCCTACGCGTTCCGGAACCTGAGTGGGTTTGTCCCATAGGCCCCCTACCGCAATTATTGCCATGGTTTCTACATTGGCCACTAAGACTCACAAGACGCTACATCACGCGGAAACGGACGAGACTATGGTCGAGAGGTCACTCCTACACACTTGTTCGTTACTCACAGGTTTTCCCAGATGCCACTCTTTATACATGAACCCGATGGCACGCCACGCGCGAAAAACAAATATATTATGGGACGACGAAACTGGTGTGCAGTTTGGTGGGACTCGAATTCGGGAGAGATGGTGTTCGACATTCGGGTGGAAAAGGGAAAGGGACTAGGCGAGAGCGTTGGGTACGTGGGGGTTCCCTCTGATCGTCCCTGCGGTGTTTCAATGTGCCTGCAGGTATCCGGTTCGAGCACCACCTCCACAGTGGGCAGCAGGGTCGTGATAATATGGGGTCTTCTTTCGTCCTTCCTGTAATCCACTTGACAGACAGGTATCGCTGCATGCCTTGAAGTAAACATGCGCTCAAAATACGACGGTGAGATTCATAGGAAGTCAAGATCTAGATCCACGACAGGCATTTTACTGCCATCCTCTATTTCCACATCCTCCTGACCCTCCTGCTCCGCCTCGCCTTCGCCGGCCCCTTCCAATATCTCTGAATTATATCCGCTCTCCGTCTCGGGGATATAGTGGTAATCAACACTGGACGTAGCAGTGGGTGCAGGGGAATGCGCTTGGTCAATGTCTTCCGGAGCAGACAACATAGGCGGAAGCAGTGCGGACACGGACGGTCCGAATCGATCATCAAATGCAACGGTAGACTCGTCTTGCACAACCGACATCTCACGAAGAGGAGAAGCGGTATGAACGGATGCCTGACGCAACTCTGCTTCGCGTGCACGTTTCTTGGCCGCATTTTGCTGTTTCCGCACCTCTCTCTGCGTCTTTTTCGCCGCCTCGACCTTGTCCCTCTCAGCCCTTTCTGCTGCCTCGATTTTGGCATCTTGTTCCTCTCGTTCGTCGAAATCCCACTGTTCTTGCATAAACTCGGGGTAGCGTTCGCACATCGGCCGCCAAGTACGCTGTGACGACTGCTTTATGTCTTCTTCAGACGAACTCCGAAGCAAACCCTCGACATTAGGGGGCGGGGGAAATTCGAAATCAGGACCAGGGTTGATTCTCACCCTTGCATAGTTGAACAATGATATGAACGGGTAATACCCGAGCGTCCCGTCGTCAAAAGGGTTTTCCTTGTGCTCTCGTGGAGCACCTTCTTTTGGGCGTTTCTTTGAGTTCTCCTTGTCCTTTTTGCGTGAGGCGGACGTGGTCGGCAATGGGAGATAATCGTATATATCGCGAAAGGCGACGTGTTGGCATTCACCGTTTACAAAGAACGCGATGTGTGATCCTTTTAGCTCGGGGAGTGGACGTAAAGTGGGCATTTCTGTGCCAGGTTTCTTGCGTTCTGGTAAACTTTTTGCGGATGTTTTCTTACCGGGGGGAGCGGAGGGCACAGAAACCGGAGCTAATGCCTTGTTTGAGTATTCCATGAGTTTGATCATCTCCTTGCTCTGAGCATATTCCAGACTTTCAAAGTATTCTTGGCCTTTGAATTCAATGGGGATGCGCTCCCGCTTCAGGTGCGCGGGGTCATAGGGATCGTCGGGATGAGGCGACCGCCTCGGGGGCAAGAAGATGTACATCCCGATAACGTCTCCGGTGCCGAAACACCGACCGTACGGACGTGGGCGGGACAGCGTCACCTTATCGCCCGTTTTGTCTCTGTACCCATACGAATAACCATCGAGCCCAGCGGGCCCATTGAGGGGTGCCTCGCGCCGCGCCCAGCCCAGACGAATGTGACTTCCTTCGCGCGTGTTGGCATCTGGAGGCTCCTGCGGGCGATCGCCGCCACCACACTCGATACGTACTTCCATGTACCACGCGCCCTCCCTGACGGGTGTGTTGCAGCGGGCACTACGGAACCCACGCTCACCCAGGAGGCTGAGTCCATCGGTGGTGGCCTTGATAAATGAACTCCGATCCTCCCAGCTCACGCGAAAGGACGAGGGCGCGCTCTCAATGGTGCGACAGGGCAGCGTGGATCCGGGCATGGCGACGCCAGCGGGGACGTAGCGAAAACCAATCCTATTCATGGCCAGTTGCTCGGTAGTGTGATAGATGAGACCAGGAGTGTCTGGGAATGTGGGAAAGCGGGAGATCGTGAGACGGGGACGCGAGAAGAGGTCATGGCGGGCGGGAAGGACGACGTTGGCGGCGGGGTTGGCGGCTGCATTGGTATCAGAGGGTGCTGGTGATGGTTCGGGAAGAGATTGTGCAACCTTGCGTTTCTTTGAGAGTTGGCTGTTGGCTACGCCCGGCGTCGAAGGTCGCGACGACTCGGACAGTGATGGCATTGTCGTAGTGGTAGTGACAAGAGATGATCATTTAACTTTAATCACGTGATCGATACGCGCCACAGACGCAAGCGGGAACCCGAAATCGCTGCAACGCAGACAGACACATCCCCGCCATGAGATGAGATGTACGATCGCTGGTATGCTATCGGATTTGTGTGCAAGATTCGTCGTGTACTTCACAGATCGAGCCCGCGATGTGGCGTCGACCGTCGCTACGGGTCGTGTTGTCCTGGCAGGTATAATATGATGCCAAGAGGAGGAAAGGCCGCGGTATATTGGGGCGTCGGCTGGATATGAAGAGGCTGAAATGAGTTCTCTAAGATGTGATCGCTTCAATTGTTTGAGCCCATGTTTATAAGAGAGATGACCTTGCTGATTCCTCCGAGGATCAGTAGCTGCAGTAGGCGAGAAGAAGCGTACATACATGATCGCGGTATTAATCTGCTCAAAAAGACGCGTTCTTTCGACAAGTTCTCCTTGCACAAATGCAGTACCATATCGGATCACGTGACCTCACCCTGAGTGCTGTATGAGCCATGAAACAGTGATCTTTAACCGCTCTCCTAATGACTGCCTTGCGGTAAGTTTTCTCTCAGAGATAAATCCTTGCTAACAGCATTACAGCCGTATTCAAAAAGTTCTGTCCTTTTCCTAGCTGCAGAATATGTGGCTCACCGTTTAGTACTAGGAACTGAAAGACATCATCGACAAGCCTGTCGATGTACGTACTGATGGTCCGTCCGATTACGCTTTCAATTTAATTTGCTCGCATAGGGCATCACGGTGGAGCCCGAAGAAGACAATCTGTATGTCTGGAACTGCACCGTAAAAGGCGCGGTCAGCCTATCTCGTTCCTATTCATATCTTCACTCGACTGACTGTATTGCCGATCGCTCAAGTCTGACAGCCCGTACAAGGGTGGAACGTTTTGCTTCAAGGTCGAGCTTCCCTCCAACTTTCCTTTCAAGGCGCCAAATGTAAGTTTCACGTGTTACGCTGGCATATCCATCAAGACAGGGATGTGTTGCTCCCTCCCCCAAAACGTTGCGCGCTTTGCCCTCGGGCTGTCCACGTCGTTCCGTTTATCTGTTGCTCTTGGCGCCTCCCTCTTTGCATCTTATTGTATTACGTATCTAACGCCTTTCGCCTGCCAGGTCGTGTTTCAAACCAAGGTGTACCATCCGGGAATCAACGAAGAGGGCAATATTTGTGTTCCTATCCTCCGAGACGAGGTGAGGTTACAAACTTGGAAGATCTGTTTCTGTGATGGAGATTCAAGCTGATGCGCTGATTCCGTTACATGTACCTATTTGTTGTGTGCCGCCAGTGGAAGCCATCTATCACGTTATCGACTGGTAAGCCGAGTTAATTTCGACTCGTCTTTTAGTCGCTCACGATACGCTGTAGTATTTGCAGTCATTCAAGAGAAACTGAACAACCCGAGTCCTGACGATCCGTATGACGCTGACATTGCTGCAGTAAGTGCCAGTGACATCTCTCTTTCGGGAAACAGTTTAATGTAATGATCCAGCTCTTGAAGACGGACAAAGCCAAGTTTTTGCAAACGGCGAGAGAGTATACGAAGAAGTAAGAGGATCCTGTATCCTTTCTTTTCGGATCTGACTATCGCTGGTTATACAGGCATGCTATGTAGCATTATAGCTCTGAGAACGACATTGAGATGGCGTTGATAATGGACAAGTGTGATCTGATAAACAAGAGACAATGTATCCCGCGGACGATGGAATCCAAAGCATTCTTTCGCATCTTTCCGGTCCACTTTCAGATAAGGATAGGAGTTAGTGCTAACACGGCGTAACCGAAAGCGGTAGATTGAAAGACGAGCGGACTCTTATTGTGAGTCTTTTTGGAGGAGATGGGTACCGCAACGTCGTCAGCTGGTCCTGAACCGAACATGGTGGATATGGGCGGCGGCAAGGTTTTTGGCGAGTAGTCGTAGCAGGAACAGAATACGATTGGCTGTGGACTGGCACGTGCGCGCGGAACCAAAGTGGCGATCTGGCAAAGTGCGCCCGCTGTCGCGTTGCCCGTCGAGCTCGTCGCTCGTAATTTGACCTGCTGCATCGCTTGACAGCGGAGGGTTCGTCCCTGCACCTGCCAAGTCATACCCGGTCTCGGAAGTGCGGACCAGGCTGCGATTTGCGACCTGGACGGCTGGACTCGTGTTCAACACGTTGCCCTCCCAGGACCTGCAAAGCTGGAGATCTAATCCGAACCCCCGCTTGTGTCAGCCAACGTGTTCAAAAACGAGGGAAACAAGTCGCTCATATGCACCGTCTTCGGTACGTTACTGTCCCTCGCTAATTCGCGTGTTCGTCACTCTCGATCTTACACCTCCGCAAGCAAAAAGTCCGACGCTGCCAGCTTGAGGTCCCCTCCTCAAGACAAACTTCTGCCTGCCCTCCCTTCCTCTGACACTTTTTGCACTCCCCCAATTCTCCCAGAGTGCGTCCTTTGCTACTCACTTTCAATGATATACCCTCATACGCGATCACAGACTCACCCGCCGGTTCACCCTTCTTCGGACCTGTTCCGGCGACCCAGTCTCCCTTGTCGATCTCAAGCTTAAATTCGCGGAACAGAGAGCTAGGGGGGCACTAAACCAAATATCAGAGGCCGAGGAGGACATGATTCTCCAGACCCTGGGCCGCATCCGTTCCAAGCATGCCGCGCCAACCACCCAACTAAACCAAAGCGATACCAGCGCCAGCAGCGCCAGTGACATGGGCATAGACTCCGACTATCCGCCCGAGCGCTCCTCACATATCTCCAGTAACACCACTTCCACTACCTACCCCGCCTCCTCCGTTACTTCATCGCCCCGCTCTACCAAGCGGTACAGCAACAACCTCTTTTCGTCTGGGCGTCTTCGAGATTACGGCTATCTTCGCGCTATTTCACAGAAAGCCCATCGAAGTGTCGTCTCCATTGCTCACACCGAATCCAGCCAAAGCTTGAGAGAGGAGACATCCCTCAACTCTATAGATAGCCTTCGGCCCACTACCCCAGACGGAGGGGGCCAAGCTTCTCCACCCTCGAGCCCTAATGACAAGACCCCTATTGCGCGGACAGCTTCCCTTATATCTTCCAACGAAGACTTGCCGCCACATTCAAGCATAGAGAGCGGTAGTAGCCTCCGTTTTTCCAAGCGTGCTTCTGCTGCATTTGCACAGGCCATCAAAGAGTTTGAAGAAGAAGTCGAAGACGAGATTCTCATGCCGCGTACTGCACATCCGGCCCCTCGACCCAGCGGCTCTGATCAGTCACGTGTAGCAAACGACACCAAGGCATCGTCGGAACCGAATGCTTCGGTAAGGCATAGTAACTGCACCGTAGTAGCTTCTGACGCGTAATTGTGCAAAGTTTGCCCATCATCGGCTATCCTCCGACTATGAAGCAGGCACCGCAATATCGTCCGACGGCCAAATCATGGTCGAGTCAGATACTCGGCAAGTATCCCCCACTCCATATGGTCGTCCCGGAACGGTTTCGCCAACCCCTCGCCTCCCAGGATACATACCTGGGATGCCCCGACCCATGACCCCGCGCGACTCCTTTGACACTGAAGATATCCGATCACATTCTACTACGCCACGTGCTTCGCCGTCCATTCCAACCGCCAACGGCCAGAGCGCACACAAGCATACATCTTCCATTTCATCCACTCTGCTCAGACGCGGTTCAGACGCATCTCGGAGTACACCCCGCCCCACTTCTCCGCAAACCCAAGCAACAATCAACACCTACTTGTCGCGGAGCAACAGCGGAAGGCGTACCCCAGACGCTCAACGCGACAGTGGCACCGAGCAAGAAGGCCCGGCTACATCATCTGCATTTATCCGACGCCGACCAGTATCCCCATTGTCTGGTCCTGCTTTCCAGCCTATGGCCGTTTCCCCTCGACCCAGTACACCTTCGAACATTACATGGACCGTCGGGGCTTCAGCAAGCCCAGACAAGACCCACGTCAAGTCAGAGAGTCGATCGCATAGCAGAAGTGGAAGTCAGAGCACCGAGACTGACGTACAAATCAGTACAGACCGTTCCAAGTCGCCCACAAGATCCCAACAGTCACCAGTGCCACCCGAGTCTCCAGGACAGGTCCAAACGACGTCTACCTCCAAGTGGAACAACTCGGTTAGTCCGCCGGATTCTCGTGCACCATCCAGTTTGTCTACGTATGAATTTGGCTCCGCATTGTCCTTTGGTAACCGTGGTCTTCGGTCCCCGACTCCAACTCAGACTCGCAACGCAGCATCCCCCACATTCCCTCCCGACTCGACTCGTCCATCTAAGCACCATTGGAAATCCCCTTCCAACCATTCATATGGCTTTTCCCAGCTTTCTTTATGCCCCATTGCAAACTCTTCTCGCTCTTCTTTGGAATCAGCAGGTTCGAGTTACCACTCTTGGGAGCCTAACCAGAAAATCGGCGGTGCTCTTGATGTCTTCAATGGTCCCGTTGGTCAATCACTGCCTTCATGGTGTGGCCTCGATAAGACGGATGTCCTGACCGCCGGGAGCTCTCGAGACGAATGCGATTTCGAGAGCATAATCCGGCGCTACGCCGGACTGACCAAATCCGACTTTGTCACGATACAAGAGAAACTTGTTGGGGCTGCAGCTCACAAAGCTACCCTTCCCGACACTCGTGAGAGGACAAACTCGTTGCGTAGGCGACGGCCCTCGACATCACAGTCCAATTATTCAACCAATGGCCGTGTACGTTCGCTTACCTTGCTGTACTACGGATGCTCACGTACTGTAGGTTACAAGTCCGACGCCTACTCAGACCAGTCCCGCTGGTCGACGATCTCCCGCGTTGGATAACAATGCAAAGGCCAGCGCACTCCTAGAGTCGGTGGTAGATAGCATACCGATGACTATAGAGACCAGGGTGGAAAATAACAGCCAACCAGGTGTCTCCCCAACAACTCGAAAGAAACGAGATCTTGCGCGGGCTTTGGGCTGGGGAAATGACGACTCGGATCGTCTTGCCGTACCCCAGACGTCCGATCAAGATTCCTCGTCGACCTCGGTTTCACCCACTATTGAAGCCATATTACCCCCGGAGTTTCCTCAGGAAGAAGAGATGGTCGTTCCCGCTTCTGTTAGTATGCAGCAGGTAGCATCCGAGACAACGTTGTCTGCTGTCCCGCCTCCACAGCGCTCCCAATCCATGCGAAACCCTCGATCGTCGCCATTCGACCAAACCGAACTCGCTAGGGAAGTTCAGCGCAAGGCGGATGCGGCTACCGCTGCCCTCATGAAGTCACCAGGAAGGAAGTTTTCCGATGCAAACGCGTCCACCACATCCGTGTCTCGTAAGAAGATTGACCCGAGCCAGATATCTGAGCCTCGACTGGTATCTGCTCCCATCAGCTTGGAGACAATCCCACTACCTACTCTAACGTCGCCACCTCCGGTTAACCCTCCATCTTCCCATGGTGTTACTCAGCGTTTGAGACGCTTCAGAAACACACTGAGAGTGAAGCCAACTGCTCCGAGTAGCGAGGAGGTTTCATCTTTTCGCACTGATGGGCAACCACAGCCTACTCCTGCCCCAGGCTTTGGTCGGCGTCCAACCCTTCCGTTATCAAGATTCGGTCCCGGTAGCTCGACCGAGTTGGCTAAACTCAAGACCCCAAATTCCAGCCCTCCTGCGTCGGCTGCTCCTGGCTTCAAAGGATTGATGGCACGTTTCCGAAAACCTCGTGCGATGGACAGCATGGGAGACAGTCAATCTAGCGTGCATTCCCGAACATCCCCAACTACCTCTTCACCGACAGCATCCTCACATCAGGGACACGCCCGAGGGAATGCCATAACCTCGCCCCCGACAACTACAAATGTGCCACCAGCTGAAACAGGCGCCCGTCCGAGTCTCGATGCTTCAGTCGATGTCGACTCCGCTGCAGTTAAACAACTGTTTGAAGCAGCATCAAAAATTGGATTGGATCAGGCCGCTTTGAACGATTTGCTCACGCGTTCTACCTCTGTTTCTCGAGCTACGGGTCGGATACGACCTGGAGGGACCTCTGCGACCGGCGATGCACCTCTCACTTCGAGCAACCTGGAGAGCAGTCAGTCAACTCCACACGGCGATAAGCATCCGAACGACGACGATCCGCCTAGCAGTACAGATGATAAGACGGTGAGAAAGCTGTCTGTGCGGAAAGCGAGGGAGTCTGGTCAAATTCGCCAAAGCCAGCAAATGCCTGAGAATGCTGCCGTGATTCGAAGAACGCTCATCTTCCCCTCGGAGTTTCGAAGTTCGAAGGTCGACCTAAGCCAACCGAGCCGAAAAGCGAGTATACGACGGCACCGTCGTTCGGGTAGTGCCACGTCTGCTCAATCGGCTCGTTCCGTGCATGACCGAGCACCGACCCCCCCACCTCCAAAGGCCAACGGTGGCCGCCGTTTCTCTACCGAGAGATCGCCTCCTGTTCCAGGGTCGACAGCCTCAATCGGTGCGCAAGCCGAGGTACTCCTTCGGACACCGCCTCCGAGCGCTGCGACTGACAAACTAAGTTCACCGTATGACTCCCTGTGAGTAATCATGGCCCGCTTCGGATCGTATCTTGACTTTTTCTTTATTCGACTAGGTATGACATGTATACTGGTGAGAGTAAACATGCAAGTACTGTCGTCGAGGATGCGGGAATGGAACGAAGCTCTGACAGCACAGCTATTCAGGAGGGTCCCGCGGTGGAAGTGATCGAGATGGCCAATGGTGAGACTGTTTGGTGAGTTGACTTCCTCGCCGTGCCTACATCGCGATTGATGTTTTTTTCTAGGCAGGTCGTCAATGGCTTACGAGACGACGACATCGATTCATTGTACCCCAGCAGGACCAGCATTGGATCAGACCATTCAGCGCACGAGAATGGCGACAGTATGCAACTATTTGTCAAGGAACACACCAGGCCAACATCAAAGAGCGGCAGTTTTTCGATTGCTTCTCGTAAACGGTCGTCGCAGAGTAAATACCGTCCTGAAACCAAGGTACGCTGGTGCCTTATCATGGTAGTTAGGCAGACTAACCGAGGTTTTCTCTGACCCTAGGTTTTTTATAGCTCCACAGCACAGATCGGACGCCTCATAGAAAGCCTTTCTCAGGGGATGGACGCCGGTTCGTTCAACTTTATCCTTCATCAGTCCCCCGAGCCCTCGAGCGCAAGTTCCCTGCACTCGGATGGTGATGTACAATGGACCGTTGAAGAACGATTGGATCATATGCTGGGAAGTGTTGGAAATAATACCTGATTGCTGGATTTATTTTGTGGATTTATTGCACTCTTTTCCATGGTTTCTTCCCTGATCGCATTTACGCTTTACGCCCCGTTTCTGTTCTTTGCTATACCCGTATATTCATACAAAGCTATGGGATATAAATAAAGATGGTACTATTACATATATCATGTCCCAGTCCGTCAAGCTCGCATCATGTTCATCTGGCATTCCTATCCAGCCACCGATTGAGATTCAGCGTGATGAGCGCTTCAAGGAGAAAGAACGCGTCCGTGAAGCTGTACTCTAGACAACCATAGGTGGGTCCAACGGGGGTCGGAACTGCTTGAGCGAATTGACGATAAATGGCGATCGGAAGGGCACCATGAGGGTTAGAATCAGAAACGAAGAACAACTGGGAACGAATAATCAACATCGGCTGTCACGAACAGAGTTAAAATCCCCCGAAGGAAAAAAGAAGGGAAGAAGAAAGAAAGAGGGATCATTCTATTACCTCGTACGCTTTATCATCCTGATAAGCACGCCGCCATTCATAAAGCTGGCCTTCGGCTGTGTGGAAGCGCCGGGCACTGTCAGCGGTTGGAAGTAAAACATGTGTCGCGAGTAATTTGAAAAAAGATGGAATGACATCCGTCAGCGTGGCCGAGGAAGGGTCTGACAAACGCGTACCCGGCTATGGGACTGGAGAGTATGAGTTGTTCGACGGGGAGTTCTCTGTCGCCGACGGCGACGATGCCGAGGGTGGTATGGTTCTCGGGGGCATGGACGGCCCAGTCGAACATAGCGACAGGGTGTCGGTCACTGGACACCTGCAGATGTGGTCAATGAGCCACCGTCACAGCGGGAAAGAAGAAAGGGGCGCGAGAGGGTGGCATTTGTTTCTGCAACATCGAGGGTTAGAAAAGCGTACCGTTGTACGCGCCGTGTAGGGCGTTACTGCAGTCTCGAACTCGAAAAAGACGTGCCTCTCGTCTTGCCCGATGACAATGCACCCGTCACGGGGGTCGTCTTTGCCAGTAAAGTAGATCGTGTACCGAAAGCTGGGACCGCTAGTCATGGTAGAGAGCGAGTGGAGGAGTTGAAACGGGGAGAAGTCTATGGAACCCATGGAGGAGGCATGCCTTCATATACTGGAAAAAATAAAATAAAATAACAGAACGGAATAAGCGGGGGTTGAGATTTTCGGTCGGAAATGCCTAATTGATCATACCTAGAAAGGATGAGCGGGTGACGGAGATCTGTTCAAAGGGATCGGAAACAGTTTGAAAAGGCAGTTCGGAGCAGTACATCCACATCAGCTTCGTGTGCGGCAACTCGCTCGAGGCTTCGATGTAAGCGATCAATGTCAAAATACGACAGCTAAAAAGGTTATCTCCTACTTTCCGAGAGTCTGCCAATTCTGGTCCCGTCCAACGGCCTCAATAGAGATCGTTGGTATCATGTCGTTGCCTCTTCCCGATCTTCCCGCTCGCCCGGGGCCAATTCACAGCGCTTCAGCAAACATCATAGCGACAACTGTATGTATGTAAAACGGAAGCAAAAAGCAACTTGACAGATTACAACAAGTCACTTGACGTAATATCAATTTTCCACAAATGCCAAAACATCGGCTTACGAGTTGACCTTCCAGAGCGGTCGCTTTCGCATTTTTCGAGTGACGTGAACCGCACTTCCACTCATGTGACCACCACCAAACGCCAGCACTACCGTCTCCTCCGACCCATGTCCCCGTGCAATGCCCCTTTTCCTCAGCTCTATCGCGTCCTTGGCAAACTTGAAGCGGCACTGATCTGAACCTGTGTCATAATTCGTCATCTCGTCATCTTGCGCTATACAGCCATGAGCACGACAAAAACGCACCAATCTGGAATGTAGGGGTTTCCACAGCCGCCTTGAACATGTCAAAGGGCACGAGCGAAAATATCTGCAACAAGGTGTCGCGACCAGAGTTCTCCTGCGATACCCCAGACTCGGATCCTGTGGGAGAATACACTTCCAAGGTGATGGGAAGTGTTACCACGAGGAAGTGAAAGATGTCTTCTCGTAGTCTGCGAGCATATTGTCCAAAGACAGACGTCACAGGGGATTGCGGACTAAGTGGTCCGTCCGGCGATGAAGAACCGTTGTCAACGAATTCCAGCCATTCAGGGATGGTTTCCACACTGATGGATTGCCTGCAGGCTCCATATGCATAACCGCACAGATCCTCCATCCCGCCAAGTAAACACCCAGCCGCGAGAACACCTCGTGCATTCTCGGGCCGAATCAGGTTGACGGAAACGGGGGAATAAAGGTATCCCAGTGCTGAAAGAAAGTCGGTTATCAACGATAAAACCGTTACCAATCAAAATACTACCTATGGCGAAACCCTGTTAAAGAACAAATCAGTGACCAAGTCATCAGGGGATGTAGATACTCCGTCCAGTACGGCCTCCGAGGCGGCAGCTGTACATAATAGCAGCCAGTCTTCAAATGACGAGCGTTTACAGACACGGTGCACGTCTACTCAGCCACTGGCCGCACACGGTGGCGGAAATGAACGGAGACGTGATAAAGGTGCATAAAGTACCTACCTCGCGTGTGACCTCTGGTTCATGATCAAGCTCCACGTATATTACGCGTTGTCCACCTGCTTGTGGTGATGTGGACATTAAGTGGGCAAGAAAGGGGGAGCGAGACAAAATAATCGCATGAAGGCGATAGCAATTATGATGAACGTGCTAGCTGAGGTTCAGTGAGAGTCGAAAGAAGGTCCCAGGTACCTTACAAGGAGCGTGTCCGCATAGTTCTAGTGTCACGTGGAATTGGTGGACAGCTGGTATGAAAAATAGCTGGCACTCACACCGGTCTGAAAGCCTGCATGATACAAATGGTTTACAATCTCCTCATTGTGCAGTTGATACGGTGGTGTACTAGAGTGGCACGGGCTCGATCCTGAGTTGAGATGCGAAAAAAAAAGGGGGGGCACGCACTGCGAATATCCGTTAGATACGGAAAGTGGAAGCGACATGTTTGCATCATCGCCATACGGGTGTTGGGGCTGATGGGCGATGGAGGGCGTCAGACCATTCGTCGGCGCGTGGCCATTCGCAGCAGCACCAGAAGAAGAAGAAGCAGAACTCATAACCAGTTGTTCGACGTCCGACGAACGGACGACTTGAACTCGGTGCACTCTGCGACGACTTGGCCAACCAAAAAGATGCACTCGTTCCTGCATGTGACAATTCCACTTGTTACAGTCACGTCACATCCTCGCTCAGCGGAAGTGAGGTGCTAGTACTATGTACGTCGTCTGGCTTGGAGAACGAACACCAACTCGTAAAGGCATCGATGTCCATCACAGTACCAAATCCCGGTTGATCTCCACGCATGGAAACGAAATGTGTCATTAGGTTATGCCTGACGCCGTGCCGTTCTGCAATTGGCCCACAGATGATGGCCTGCGGTGGCGGTTGGAACAGATACCGGGGTTCCTCGGGCATGCTCGGTCTCGAAAGGTCAAGCTTTTTTAATGACCATGAAATGAGATAGGATGCCCGTGAATAGGGAAATTGTTCGGCTCACCATGTGAGATCTGTCCGATGCAAAGTTATTGAGGTATACGTCGCCAGGGATCACCCTGAAGAGGCTGATGATCCATAGCACGTTTGCCACCGAGATAAGAACGTTAGGATGCTCCGCACCTCCGATATTGCAAGGGAATGTCAGCGCCAGGTGGGAAAGTCTGATCAACATAGACTGTCCAAGATCCGGAATGAAGAAACGAATCGGACCATGGAACTTCATCTTACGTACCACTCCAGTGACATGGGACGGGGAGATATGTATCGAGGTCGTAAATCCACGTACCCCGACTGTTGGTCGAATGACAGCTCGTCTGGCGTTCACACAGTGCCAGTACGACGTGATAGTCCCATACTACCGCCGTATCTCTGGAGGATCCTGCTCGTTGACTCCACAATGCGACCTGTGTCATATTTGAGACATGAGAATCCTTGTATGAAACCTTGTTCATATCACAATTACCGTTCTGCTCGGATTGGAGATAAATACAACAAAAGGATCCCACCATGGCTCACCCCCGGATGGAGTTAAGAAACGATCCACAAGCCGATAGATGTTTTCTTCACAATAACAGCGGGTGTACACGCTGTTATCGCAGTCAGGGAGTGTGGAAGTAGGTTCCATGATTGACAACCCATTCGCACGCTGCCTGCCACCGAAAGAATTCTCCCCAAGACCATGCGGTCTTTGCAACGTGCCCGGCTTCTGCGTGGGTAGGGTCCAATTCCTGAACTTTCTTTGGCTTCGGAGCCGATTATAGCTCGAGAGCTCTAGAAATCCACATCCGGCTTCGCTTATACTGCGGTAACCATCTTCTGATCTTGTAATATAGCTTCTCACCGCCAACTTGTCTTCGCCCAGGACCAGTTCACACAGAGGACAACCTTGAGGATAACGCCTCGACATCATTGGTTCCATGGACACCGCATTGCGGTCACAGGCACTCGCCGACTTCGTGAGGCCCCTATGTGAACTCAAATCATAGAGGCCCCAGATCTTACTCTCAGTAGATCAGGTTCGCAAACGTGTATTGTGGTTGAGTTACATACCATCCATGAGTTGGCTCTCATTCCTTGAAAGTTCACGGCGCGGTTCATTTCGTGTTATATGATTCCCAGCCGTTTCCAACGCCCCAGTAGAAGCTTAGTTCATACTATCCTGAGCTTGGCATCCGACGAATAAATTGAATTCCGTCGTCATGAAAAATTAGGTCGTAGAAATTAGAGTCTCCTGCTCAATAGCCTCGAAATTCGTTATTCGTTGGAACGTAAGGGTACAAAAAAGGTCGCTTTCACCTGACACCGCAATAACATCCCCGATCTTTGGGGATCAGTGTTCATAAAATCGCGCTGTTGCACCGACAACAACGGCGTTCCGCGGGCTGGATGAGAAGTTTCTGACATACCTTTTCATCAAAGTGTGATGCTAGGCTGTGTAAGCTTCGCTACCTTATCAACGAGGATGAGTATCAGGAAACCAAATCGAGCAGAGAGCCGGTCTGCCTCATGGAAACGCCCCAAAAACTGGCTTGTCGGAAATGAGAAAAACAGGAAGGGGGCACCACCACATCAATATCTCCACTTTGGAGATCCACGAAACCGGCTAACGCATTGACATTATGTTGGAGCTCCTTCGCACAAGGCAGTGTAGGCCCTGGTCAGAAACAAGTCACACGCAGGTGCAGAGATCTTCGGTTGGTTCAGCGAGGCCTGTGAAAGCGGTCAGGAGGGATCGGGAATATCCAATGGAGGCGGGAATACGTCTGAAGACATCTCTTCATCTACCACAAGGTTTGATAACAACAGGGATATTTACACACGTCATAACATGCCCTCTTGCGCCCTGGCATCTCGAGTCCAAGAGTGGATGGCAACGAGGCAACACGGTAAAGTGGAGAACGGGAATTTGGAGGTGGGCAAAATGTGCGCAAATATTGTGTTCCGATTAACAATCGTGCATTCTACGGAATATTGGCAATCAAACAAGCGGCACTTCCTAATTGCCGACGGACATCATGATAGTCTACATCATGGGCTGCAGAAAGGGTTTGGTAAGTGAAAGTTCTGACGTTGGGAACACAAGGGAGGGCTCTCAGCACCGGAAACTCACAATCCTCCACTTCTCCCCACCTCTCTATTTGACTGGCCACCTCAACTTGTGCCGCAAGGGCAGCCTGCTCAGCAGTTAAATGGCGCTTAACAAGGGCTAAGGCAATGATAAATGATTTTGTGACATATGTGGCCCGTTCCATGGCTTCAAGGAAAAGAATGCGCTTAGTTTTCTATCTAATTTTTCGGGTATTTGACGTACCTGCCATCTCCCAAGGATCCATTCGGGCTAAAACGTCATCCAAGATTTGTCGGGTGCGTTCGGGTTGTGAGTGGAAGAGAACAGATTGGTGGACCTTTATTTCGATACCAAAAGTATTCCTAGCCCACTCCAGAAGCGGATCCCAGTGCTCTTTTTGCAGCTTAACCAGGGGCTCTGGATCATCGTGGTGGAAACTACGCGCACCTGTAAGAACCATCAAATGGTATTGAGTGGAAGCTCACCAAATTGTGTCCGTATCTAGGTAGTTCAGCAAGGCTTGCCGAACTTCCAAGCAAGTTTTGTCATCATGCAAGCCGTCGACAGCCCTGGATGCAACGGACGTCTACAAACTCTCCATTCCCTTGTCTGATACCATACGAGACTGATGCCTACCATCGGCAACGCATGTGGTCTCAGCAGTGTTTCTTGATTTTCCCACTCATTGGCAATGAGTGTGGCCACCAAGCGTTTGTTCTCTGGCAACAAGAGGGTGTGCCCAGATGGTGTCTTCAATGCACGCCTGTCTAGAGTGACGGCAATCCCACCCGGCCTCGTATCAATGCCAACGGTTTTCCAAAAACGCTTCAGTGTTTTCTCAGCGCCTTATAATGAACTTAGCACACGCAGTCAGGTGAACACGGAACGCACGGCTGGTTTCGGAGACTTCAGGCTCTCCCTGAGGCGTAGTTGCATAGTTTCTAAAGGAAGTATGTGTCCAAGAGAGTCCGGTAGCGGGGCGAGAAAGTCGGGTAGGTCGAATTCGACAGAACACGGTGTAGTAGGACATGTCACACTTGATAGTAAAAACGCGAAAATCTTGTAGGAAACGCGTGACCAATGTGACGTCACGCGTATGGGGTAATGGCTTGAGTGTCGTCTCAACTACACACCAATGAAACGGAGCGCGACCATCAGATCTAGTTCAGCTGGAGATAAACAACCCCGTATTTCCTCATTTTTTTCACCAAAACGTTCACAAGGGAAACGGCCACCGTACGACAATGGCGACACCATCGACCTGACTCTTGAGGGCTCGGATGTTGATGAACCACCTATCAAAAGGCTGAAACTTGGCACGCGGAAACCCCTCGCTGATCAGTGGCGGTTTGACAGCGCAAGAAAGACCTCCCCACCCTCTGCAACTGATGAAGATGACAAGGCAAGACGTCACGAGGCATTCAAACGCGTTCTACTTGCAGAGAACAGCAGTTTTGCAGGTCAGAGACCTCAACACGACAAGGGTGCCGAGCCGTCTGAAGTCGAGTCTCTCCAAAGCGAAGATGACGCGTGCGATTCAGATGTCTCGGACGTGCCGTTCAAGAACCTCACCGAAAAGTTCTTGCACAAGCCTAAGAAAGCAAAAAGGAGAGTGCAGCTTGCACCTTCATCCAAGGGAAAGGGAAAATCGCAAGAACTTGGGCCCAGTGGGCAGTCGTATACACCGGCCGAGTTACAGGCAAGTTTGGTTCATGTTTTGCGCCCTACTTTTTTAATATTGGCCTCTTTCAACATTAGTCGTTGAAGTTCATCAAGGGCTATCCTGGAGTCGTTTTGATGATTGAATCAGGATATAAATTCTACTTCTACGAAGAGAGTGCTTCGGTGTGGCCGTCTTTCTTATTAGTGTATAAGAACCTCATTTATTCTCATTATCAGATCGCCAGCAAGGAACTTGGGATCGTTGCGTATCTTCGCCGTAACCTACTAACCGCTTCAATTCCTGTCCACCGCCGTGACGTGCATCTCAAAAAGTTGGTCTTCGCGCATTTCACTTAGAGCAGCTTTTCACAACCGTCAGACTTCTCTCGCAGGGACATAAAGTCGGAATTGTCGAACAGGTAGAGACAGCTGCACTCAAAAAAGTTAGTGAGACCAGGAACACGCTCTTTGACAGAAGACTAACTCACCTGTACACCGCTACGACGTGAGGCCGTGCAATGCATCCAGTTTCCCGGGTGATGACACATGTTCACAGATACGTCGATGAGCTTGGATCTGCCGACGATTCGGACGAGCACGCGTCGCCACCGCTCATTTGCTTTATGGAGGTCCCCGCGAACGGCGATGCTTCTGAGGGCCGCGTATCGATAAGCATGGTCGCCATCACGCCTAGCACAGGAGATGTTGTTTGGGATGAATTTAACGGTAAGTTAAAGGACATACGTTTCTTCCTTATTTATACAGAACTGGTTAGACACTGTCATGCGTTCTGAGCTTGAGGTCAGTTTGACAGGGTTTTTGCAAATTGATCTCGTTTACTCAGATTTAGACCCGACTCGTTCACACTCGACCAGCGGAGCTAGTGCTTCCTGAGCGGGGTCTGACTGAGCTCACCGAAAAAGTTCTACGTCATTTTTCAGGGTAAATATCTCTTCTGCATGCCCTTTGAAGACTGGGACGCCGTTTCAGATCGATACACAATGGTCAGAAAATACGTACTGAGCGCTACCAGAATGGGATGGGGTTTTCTGCGGCATTTGATTCGGTGACAGAGTTTTATTCCACTAGGACCAAAGTCAATTCCAGCGACTTCTCAATGGGTTAGTCATACGTCATGCTCAAAGAGTGACCTATCAGTAAGACTTTGCAGACGGAGTACTAGGGATTATTGCAAATCTCCCTCAGCAAGTCGTGGTCGCCCTCGCACATGCCATCAACTACCTCTCGTCGTTTCGTATCGCAGACGCCTTCCTTGGCGCTAGATTTTTCATGAAATTCTCAAATAGGACGCGCATGCTTTTGAATGCCACCACATTGACCAATTTGTTCGTGTCTTGCTCATCACTGCCAAGTACAAAATTGATAGGGTCTTGCAGAGAAATCTACCAAAACCAGACAGATTATACCGTCACAGGTTCGTTGATGTGGGTACTTGACCGCACAACCACCAAGTTCGGTGCGCGATTGTTGAAGAGCTGGGTAGGTCAGCCGCTTGCAGATAAACAGTCAGTCGTAAAATTGTTACTGGATCACGTCGAGTTGACACCTACGCATCTTTAGGTTGCTCCAAGATAGGATAGATACTATCGATGAGATAATTACCAGTTCATCAAAAATACTGGTTGCTCTTCGACAGGCTCTGAAGAAGCTACCGGATTTGGCAAAGGGACTGTGTCGAATTCAGTATGGCAAGGTCTGATTTTCCATACATTATGCTTGACTAATTGGTCTGAATATTTTTATAGTGCTCACCCCAAGAACTTGCCATCCTGCTGCCCGCATTAAATAGAGTCGCCACATCATTCGACGAATTTGGAGAGGATTCTTTAGGGAATTTTCGTTCCAAATTATTGAACGAGATAATCCTTTCGTTGCCAAAACTCAAATCCCCTGTCCGGGAGTATTTGAGTGCGATTTCCCTTAAGGGTGCGACTGAGGGAAAGAAAGAGTCTCTATGGACCGACCCGGAGAAATTTCCAATGCTCGCAGAACACACATTGGTGAGATTTTCCGATTACTCACACATTGCTTCCTAACCTGTCCAGATGATCAAAACTGTTGAAACTGAGCTTGGAGAGGAGCTGAAGAGAAGTATGGACCCTGTCCCCTTGGTGTGATTCAGGCACTGATATTCGAGCAGTCCGCAGAATTCTTAGAATGCCGTCTCTTCAGTGGACAA